>PVIJ01002971.1:14949-146011 GCA_004024925.1 Scalopus aquaticus | reverse complement strand
CACTGCTTCAGACTCAGCCCCGACCCTTCTATTCTTGCTCTACATTTTTGTCTTTGGAAATCTCACCAGCAGCCGAGGCTTTAATTACCACTAGTGTTGTTCAGATTTATATCCTGAGCCTTAACCTCTCCTCAGCTTCCAACTAGCCTCTCCAAGTATTTTGTGTATTTTCTTCAGTTGAATGTTTTCAGGGCACCTCAAAATCAACATATTCAAAAACTGAATTGACCTGCTTTTCTTTCAAATCTATTCCTTCATCCATGTTTCCAGTCTTAGCAAATAAACAGTTTGTATTCAGTAATGAAACCAGAAAATGAGGAGTTATCATAGACACTGCTCCCCTTAATTTTCATCTACTCTACTTCTGAACTGTGCCAATTTTATCTCTTAAATATCTGATTTGTCCTCTTCCTCTCTGTCCTTTCTAGTTCGCTGGGTACCATCTCTGTCTAAGACACTATCTTCTCTGAGCTTTTTTCTATTTGTTCTCCTCATTTTCCTCCAATCTGTTCTCCACATGGCAAAGACATCTTCTCAAAACACAGCTTGGATCGTTTCACTCTCTGCCTAAAATCCTTTAATGGTTTCCCGAGATGCCTAAGAGTAAGACCAACATTTTAACATTTCCAGCACGTCTGAGGGCCTTGGCTGCTGCCTGCCTCTGCAGACCTACCACCTACTGCACTGCAGAGACCGTGGTCTTCAGCTGTGAACGAACAGTGTTCCCATGACCCCCGGGGTTCTCCCCCATGCTCTTACCTTTGTATCCAAGGGCTCTTCTTGCTTACCTTTGCCTCATGCACTTTACTCTTATTCTGCAAATCTCAACTCAAATTTTTCAAAGAAAATTATCCTGAGTGTCAAACTGAACAAGTTCTCCTGCTGTATGTTTCCATGACTTCCTATATTTTCCTTTCTGGCACTTTTCACAGTAAACCATTGTAAACTCATACAATGACATGCTCAATCTCAGCTTAATAAGAAAGACCTTCCAAGAATAAATAGACCTAACTTTACTTAACCTTTACATTGCTAATTGCTCTTTTGGTAATGTACAATTTCTTTTGTTATTATTTTCTAATTTATTTTATACTGCTTTTATCTTCAAGAGAGAAAAATTATTTTTAAAAATAAACACTGACTTGATCAAACTACTAAATGATAGTGTCTGTTTTTTCAGAAGCAATAGTATAGACGCTGTCATTTTCTAAGACATCACAATTTGAAAGTGCCAGCTGATACCTACATCCCACCTCTAGAGGTTTCTGATTTAATTGGTTGGGAATGAGATTTGGGCTTTGAGATTTTTTTTTAACTCCCCAAGAGATTCTCATGTGCAGCCAAGTTAAAAACCACTGCAAAAGAAGATGCTTATGAAATACTAATCAATACTCTTTTCTCAATCTGAGTACTACCACAAGGAATGTACCAGTTACATAAACACGGCCAAGACCATGTCCCCTAACAGCCTAGGCTCTTTGTGGTTAATAAACAGAAGAGGAGGGTCACTTGGGTGAAATGATTCAAGCATTCTTTGTTCTACTGATTTGGAATGTGTCTCACATCTGAAAGAGATACCGCCTAACTGTTCTTCCCAAGCAACAATCCCTCCACTCAGGGAGCCAGCCAATTCCAAAGCTAAGTCAGGACAATAGACAACAATGTCCAGAAGCCAGATCCAGGCTCAGAATGCCTGGGTTTCAATCTGGACTCTGCCATTTGCTTGGTGGTGACCTTGGTCAAGTCCTTCAACTTGTCTAAGCCTCAGTCTTTCCTTTTAATACTGTAGAAAGTTTAGATTAATAATCTCATGTTTTGGTGACTGTTACTGAGAAAATCTCTGACACACTTTAGTAAGCGCAAGCTCAAAATCGTTAGAGAGGCTGATGTATTTAAAGACACAGGCAGCAATATAATGGAAAGATACCTTCACTGTGGTGGCAAAGCCGAGGAATTGCTGAAGTTAAAATTGTGATAAACTTACAATAGCAACACGTGCTTTAAACCACAGCGATTGGGGCATGGAGAGAAACAGAACAATTTTTTATATTAATTAATTGATTGATTCTCTTCATCATTGTTAATTTTTGTGCGATTTGTTATTTCTCCCCTCAGGTGTAAGTCCCCGTAGTTGTCCCACCACAATAGCACCTGTGATCCATCAGCACAGTCCCTCGTGCACTTTCTTCCCTCTCCTGTTTTGTTCCTTCTCCCTCCCTTTCCCCTGCTGTTTGCTTCAGATCTATGGTCAGCTTGCAAGTTTTGTCTTTTTTTTTTTTTTTGACTCTTTGTTTGCTTTCCACCTTTCCACCTGCATTCCACCTTTAAGTGAAATCATCTGATATTTCTTTTTCCTTCTGACTTATTTCACTTAGCATAATCCCTTCCAGCTCCATCCATGTTGCTGCAAATGGCATGAGCCAAAAAGAGAACACATCTTTGACTTCGTGTTATTAGCACTAATGTTTCTTTGAAGTCGGGAAATCACCATCCCACTGAAAAACAAAGCCCTGTTTTGTGTGAAAAACTAGAGCCTCAAGGGGGTCCAAGACCATGCAAGAGAAAACAAGATGTCTTCCTGGCCTTTCTGGGAAGATTTATGATATAAACATTCAGAAAACAGTGTCACAACTGTCCTTTGCAGACTCACAAGCAAATTGAGTTCAGTGTTCCTGAGCACTTTTTGTCAGTAATATTTGGGAAAGTCCAAATCCATTGCTACTGGACTGTACCAATGTTACATTTTTTTAAATGTTTTAATTTTTTTTAATTTGTTATTTTACACTTAATAAAAAGTAATTGAACTGTGACTTATGCTTCAAAATTTACATTACTAATTATTTTGCTCTTTTGACAGCCCTCTTTATAAGTTTTTTCCTCTGGGAAGCTGAAAAACAGAATCCCTCCATATTTCTCCCCTCCTTCACCCAATCTCTCATAAACACATACATTGTAGCTGAGACTCAGAGGGTGTGCTGGTAAAACACTTCTCTAGGGGTAGGGAGAATCCCTGACTTGTTGATTTGCCAGTTTCCATGGTGTAACTATTCCCACAGTGGCTGAATTCAAGCTACAAATAGGCTTTAACCACTGGCTTAAAAAATTCCTGAAGATTTAAAATTAGCTCTCACGATCCAGTTCCATCCAATTCCCTCACTGCTGTGGACATGGCATCTTCTCTATATTAATGCTCCCTGACCAGTTTATGACTTTGAAATATAAATGGCTATAAATAGTATTACTTTTCAGTCAGCTAGATTAATTTCACTAGGGTGATTTTGTTTGGTGTGGAATTGGGATAGAGGATTCAAATGAGAAATCGTCCTATATCTGAAAGCATTTATGGCCAAAAAGACAAGGAACGCTAGGCAAGAGAAAGACATAAATGGAATCCAAATTGGGGAAGAAGTAAATCTATCATTATTTGCAGGTGATATTATATAGAGTGAACCTTAACAAATCCACAGAAAAATCATTAAAACAATACAGCTAAAAATGGATAAAAGACTTATGTAAGACCTGAAACCTAAAATATATAGAAGAAAACACAGGCAAAACACTCCATGACATAAACTTCAGAAACGCCTTTGGGAACTCTTCTCCAGAAGCAAGGAAAACAAAGGAGAATAAACAGCTGGAAACTATATCAAACCAAAATACTTCCATACAGCAAAAGAGACAATAAACAAAATGAATAGACACCCCACTGAATGGGAAAAAATAGTTGCACACTATACATCTGAATAGAGGCTGATATGAAAGATCTACAAAGAGCTAGCACAACTCAACAAAAACACTTCAAACAATCCAACCAAAAAATGGGCAGAAGAGCTAAACAGACACTTCTCCAAAGAAGAAATGCAAACGGCCAAGAGATATATGAAAAAATGTTCATCATCACTTATTATCAGGGAACTACAAATCAAAACTACAATAATACACTACCTCACACTGGTGAAAACAATCAATATTTTAAAAAAACAGAAACAACAAATGCTGGCAAGGATGTGGAGAAAAAGGAACCCCCTTAAACTGCTGGCGGTTTGTAAACTGCTCCAGTCACTATGGAAAGCTGTATGGAGCTTCCTCAAAACACAAGAAATGCATCTGCCACATGATGCAGCTATTTCATCCTAGGAATCTACCCAAAGAACACAAAAACACTAATTTGAAAGGAAACCTGCAACCCTATGCTTACTGCAGCACTGTTCACAATAGCCAAGATATGGAAACAACTGAAATGCCCCCAAAGAGACAAGTGGATCAAGAAGCTGTGGTATATATACACAACAGAATACCACCCAGCGATCAAAAAAGATAAACTCATGCCATTTGTGGCGATATGTCTGGAGCTGGAAAGGTTGATGCTAAATGAAATAAGTCAGAAGAAAAAGATAAATATCAGATGTTTTAACTTATATATGGGCTCTAGAGCAACTAAACAAAGGATCAAAGACAAACCGTGAAATCTGACCATAGTTAGAGGCATCCAGGAGGGTAGGAGTTCGGGAGGCATAAAAACAGGGATGGGGGAAGAGCACAGGGAATATGGTGATGGACTATGGGTGCTTTGATTGTGGTGAGAACTACAGCGACCACACCTGGGGGGAGAAAGCATATATTGTCCAAAATTTAGCAACAATGTAAGAAATAAAAGACACTATATTTTTTAAAAATTTTAGAAAAATACAAGGAACAACAAGGACATATAGCCATGTGCTGCTTAATGATGTTTTGGTCAACAACAGACACATATGCCACAGAGGTCCCCATGAGCTACATCACATAAACTAAGAGTGCAGTAGGCTAGACCATCTAGGTGTGTGTAATCACACGCCATGACATTCAGGCACCAATGCAGATGCCTAACAATGCATTTCTCAAAACCAGTCCCGATCAATAAGTGACATTTGAGTTCATTAGAATAGCTGTGGCTATTCTTAGCTGACAGACCCGCTTTAATCTGTGAAAACCTAGAGGGTACAAGTCTGCTCAAAGTTCCTGAAGGTATAAGACAGCCATCAAAATCGAAAGAAAGCATTAGAGACAGAGAACACGCTCTATAAAATTGTTACGTAATTCAAGAAAAGGAATCACATGGAAAAAAACAACAGCCCAGATCTAGTTCTGGGCATTGGGATGTTGTAAGCAGTTCAGAAACTGCTGTTCTCGGAGGACACCAGTTAGGACACCAGTGATGTTGCTGTTAACTTAATGCCTGAAGTTTGTATTTACCATGATACACCAAGAGGATCTAAGGCTTGTTGACCCCACCATAGGGCAAGAGGGCAGAGAACAGGCAAAGGCAGCCAGGGTCATCGTTCTAGAACCATCTGGCTTTGATTATTTTAGCTACATCTGCTGAGAACTCCTCAGGTCAGAAAATGCAGGAAGCAATCATTATTCTCTCCTTTCTACAGCTGCTAAGATGGTTCCATCTGGCACCTCTATACCTGCAGCTATAACGCAAAGACCTCTGAGTTTTCTTGTGTTTAACAGATGGTGTTAGCTAAGAGATGAAGGGTCTGAAGGCATTTTTAGGTTTTCTGTACTTCGATGCATTGTTGTTGTTGTTTTTTTTTTTTTTAGTCCCTTTCCCTTTTCTGTCCCTGTGACTTTTTGTCATAGATTTAAAGGATTAGGTTAGGATATTATCAGAGTTAATAAGAACTGATATAAGATCTGCTTCTTTTTACCAGCTTTTCTGTCCCCAGCACAAGAAATGAAGAATAAGGCACTAATCACCCCCAAATGCTGGCAGGGTCAATGCAGGGTAACATAATCATTATGTTACCATCACAAAACTTTCAAGGGCGGGAATGGCAACCAGCCCACATTCATAGAAATGCTAAAATGAGAAATGTTAAGTAGAAACCATCTAAAATACACAATACTGAATCCCTAAAGTAGGAGTAGAATTCAGTTAAGAGAATCTTAGTAATTTTTCCTCAACTTGAAGTAGGCAAATCCACTTTGTTTCTGTTTCTGCTCCTCTTTTCCAGTTTAATTCCCCCTCACTTCCCAATTCCTCCACTTCCTGCATTTTTTTCTACTCTTTCCCTTCTTTTTAATTCACTTTTCCATTCTCCCCCAAATGCAATCATCTACCTTCAGCTCAGAATTTCCTTTGAAGTAATTCACTTCAAAGCCAGTTGGATGTTAGGTAACCATGGTTACCGCTCTTGGAGGTAATGTGAAAACTAGAGGCCTCAAATCTACTTAGGATGTTCACTGAGGAAGCAGCATCCAAGAAGCCCAGTGCTCCCAGGCCTTGGTGAAAACATGACCCTTATAAAGACTATAGCTGAGCAAGAAATCACAACCAAAGACATCCTTTTAAAAGTTGACCCCAGAGGGAAGCAAGGCTAGAAATCAGAGTCTACAGTACTTAAAGCATAACCCAACTTAAAAACTGGGCAAAGGACTTGCATAGACATTTCTCCAGAGATCACATACAAATAGAAACAAGAATATGAAAAGATATTCAATGTCATTAATCATCAAAGAAATTTAAATCAAAGCTATAATGAGCTATCATGTCACACCCATTAAGATGACTACCACGTAAACAAACAGAAATCAACAAGTATTGGTGAGGAGGTGGAGAAATTGGAACCCTTGAACACAGTTGGTAGGATTGTAAATTGGTGGAACCACCTTGGAAAACAATATGGAAGTTGCTAAAAAATAAATAAATAAATAAATGGAACTTCATATAAGCTAGCAATCCCACTTCTTGGTAAACATCCTGAAGAATTGAAAGCAGGGTCTCAAAGAGATATTTGTATACCCAGGTTCATAGAAGCACTATTCACAATAGCCATGTAGTGGAAGTGACCCAAATTTCCATCAGTGGATTTAATAAATAAACAAATGCAGTACATACTCATAGTGGACTATTATTCAGCCTTAAAAAGCAAGGAAATGTTGCCAAATGGTACAAAATGGCTAAACATTAAGAACATTATATTAAGTAATAAAGTCTGTCACCAAAGAAAACTAAGATATTATCCCACTTAAATGAAGGACTTAAAATTCTCAAATTCATAGAAACAGATAGCAGAATGGTGGTGAGCAAGGACTTAGGGGAGAGACAGGGAGTTATTCCACAGAGTTTCAGATAAAACACTCTCGAGATGTTTCACAATGATGTAAATATACTTGCACTACTGAAATGTGCACATAAAAAAATGGCTAAGATGGTCAATTTTATAATGTGGTTTTACAACAGATAAACATATACACCATGTATACACTGAAACAAGAACAGGTAAGTGGGATGCTTTTGGGTAGGCTGTGAGCGCCAGACTCCCGTGGAAGTACTGTGGTTAGGGAGGTGATGGGGAGGACTGGGAGGGCCTCTGAATGGTTTGTTTGTGAGTGCTGAAAACACCTTACTGATTTTGTGTTTTTGCTGTCGTTGGGAGAAGTCAATATTCTAATTGGGGCCATTCATAGATTCATAATTGTTTCATCCTTTCAGCAGTTTCTGAGGTTCAACTACATGCGAGGCACTGTGGAGGCTCAGGGGATGCAAATAGACAACTTCTCGATATCCAGTAGCCTTCACAAGCAGAACTCTGGTCCCAGCTGAGACATGAGGTTGTTCTCATGCCCTGCTGATGGACAAAATAAAAGCAGCACTAATACCAAAGTATGGAAACCCAGAAATCCATTGATTCAGTCCTTCCTGCTGCCTTCCTTCTACCAACAAGTTGAAATGAACAAGAGTTGCTATATACGTTACTTTTCAATAAGCATAAAGGTTCATAAGAAGTAGTTTCCCATTGTAATAAAAGTCCATGAAAGGTGACTTCAGAATTGTATACAGCCACTTCATTAAACAGATTCCCGTCTCTATATCTAAGGCCACAGGACCCCTGAAAATTGTGACCACAGAAGTGGGTCCTTTGTCTCCATACTGGCATTTGCTTTGCAGCTGGCTGTGCATGGATACGCCTTTTCCTCAACACTGCAATACTCATAAAAGTAAACAAAACCTCTAACTAGTAGATGGAGAAGACCAGCTTGCTGAGGCAAATTTATAAGAAACAACTGTTTGAAAAGAAGTGTGGAGTCAACTTTGCAATTAACTAGATAATCTGCAAACCGTTGAACACATCTGATTCATATTTGCCTTTTTAAAAGGCAAAAGATTTATACCATCTGAAGAGAAACCAGAGTATTCCTCTTTTTGAAAAATGAGGTTTTATTCACTCCATTCTCAGATTCTATGTGAGGTGCTAGAAAAATAATCTATGAGGATCACCTGGCTAAAACAGTGATTTCAAGTGCTTGCAGTGGTTCT
Organism: Scalopus aquaticus; assembly: GCA_004024925.1. Classification (NCBI taxonomy): domain Eukaryota; kingdom Metazoa; phylum Chordata; class Mammalia; order Eulipotyphla; family Talpidae; genus Scalopus; species Scalopus aquaticus. The sequence continues at coordinate 137,703 of PVIJ01002971.1, read as the reverse complement.
CCGAGTGTGGTCCAAGAGTCAGCAATAGCTTGTTGGAAATACTCACCTACTTATGAATCAGAATTGCTGGCAGCGGAGCCCAAGGAATCCATATTGCAATGAGCCCCACAGAATCAAACACTTCTGCAACTCTGCCCAGTGCATCCTTTGATGTTCTGTACAAGAACCTCAGGCAAGATGGAAACAGAAGAGCATATGAATTAACCTCCTCTACAGACGCCTCTCTGGCTACTCATGGGGCAATTTCCTCTGAAAAAAGATCCTAAAACTAGCTGACCTGCTCCTTCACATTGGCAAGTGTGGAAAGGGCCACATAGAGATGCTTTGGCAAGGCTGAGACATGGTCTCATTATAAACCTCACCCCCAGGCCCAGAAACTCACAATCAGAGGAATTCAAAAGCCAGAGCTCCTCCCCCACATCAGGCACCCCAACATTTAATATCTATTCCTGAGAGACAAACCCCAAATACATCTGCCTTTCATGGGGCTCAAGTTCACAAGATCCAAAGGGCTGTAGCAAACTGAGAAAACTCTCTAGAGGGTGTAGGCTCAGACACACTCACCCTAGGCCCCAGTACACAAAGAACCTTTAAAAAAGTACCCAGGCTATTATGGAAGAGATTCATTTGCTAATCTTACAACATGGCTGGAGTGGCAGGGGCCTAGTGGGATAATCTCTGAAGATGGAGGTGCTGGCGGGTGTCATGGTCAGCCCTGTCTACCTTGCTGAAGTCTGTGGGCTTCATCTTCCTTTCTGTAAACAAGCCCTCCAGGTGAGTCTCATGCCCATTAAAGTGACACGAAAGCTGGATGGTAGCGTAATTTAAGATACCTGTTTGCGAGTTTATGCCTCTCGAATTGATGATTCTATGATACAACTTCTCTCAAACTTTGGCCCCAGATAGAATTAATCTCTTCCAACATTTTATTTGTCACACTGTTTCTGTGCATGCAGCTGTCACAGAATCTGCTTTAGTTTGAGAAACTTATTAATATGTCTGCCTCCAGTAGAATGTAATCCCATTGAGGACAGGACTAATCTTTTCAGTTTTGTAGCTCTAGGACCCAGAAGAATACCCGGGATATAGTAAATGCTCTGTTAAAATGAAAACATGGATGAATGGATGGATGGATGGATGGATGGCCAATGGACAGACAGATACATACACATATTCATGGATGACTGAGTGCTTCAAAATCCCCTCAAACCTTATTGAATCCTTGTAGGAATAAAAGGAAGGGTTAAGAACAGGCAGCAAGAAAACATAGATTTGGATTTCAGTACGACGAGTCCATTATTACTGTTTTTAGTTCCAAGTAAATTTTTTGCAGCTAAAATTACACTGCTAAGAGCACTAATTCTGAGTAAACAACTGAGATCTGCTCCTTAGTCACCCAGGTCCCGTAGGAACAGCCTTGAGACATCACATTGACTTCCAGTTCTCTCCCATGGACGGGGCAGATAGCACCAGCTGGTCCGTGCCTGTCTCACAGGGACACCAAGCAAGTTAATTAATAATGACAATGAATTGCTTTTAAGCTTCTCGGGGAAAGCTGCTATGTTTGAGTAAGAGAAGTTAATAAAAAAAAAAATCAAACATTTGGCAGTATTTAAAATCAACCTCGACAACTACGCCAAGGCCAGGAAGGAAACAGAGGGCTGTCTACCCCTCAAAGGAAACAAAGATGATCCACGTTCTGTATCTTCTTTCATGAGACTTTGTGTGTGTGACTTGTAGAAATCGTTCCTTTAAAATGTGAGTGGAAATGGAACAATGCAAGCTTGAGGAATAGAAAAATGATAAAAAAAATATACACTTAAATTATCAAAATGGAAACCTTCTGGCATGATGTGGTAGGAGAGAAAAATAAAATCAAGCCCCCCCCCAATATTTATGATCATTTTCAAAGACAGTAACATGAAATTACACTATACTTTCTTGTCATTCAACGTCTTTGCCTCTAAAACTGGAAAAATGAAACTTACCTCCCAGAGATGCTGGGAAAATTGCATGGCATGATATAAAGAGGCAAACAATACCTCTGATTTTTGCTTTACTTGTTGACATTTTGTTGTCATGGAAAATTCTCCTGGTGTGACACAAATGGCCCTGGTGTATGTAGAGTATATTACAATTTACCAAGAGCTTTCACAAGCATATTCTTAATTAGTCAACCCAATAATGCTTTCAAGTGGATATTAGTATTCCCATTTTATTTTTTTTAAAGATTTATTTATTTATACATACAAGCTGGGGTACAGGCCAGAGGTGTGGAGTGGCGAGAGGCTTCACCAGAGACAGAGTGGGGAGCAGAACAGGCAGATCAGAAATACACTGCTGAGGGGAGCAGCGGGCGAGGCAGGAAAGGTCTGCCGCACCATGTGGGATGCTCCCCGGCTGGGTGTCGAACTCACATCGCTGCTGCCGACAGCTCCACAGCTCAGTGCTCAACCGCTGCGCCACCAGGGAGGCCCTAGTATTCCCATTTTAGACATAAGTGTTGGTGAAGTTTAGTGGATAGTCAAGTTCAAAGGTTAGTAAGGAGCGAAGCCAAAATTTCCACCCAGCACTGTTGAATGACCTTCTAACTACAAGATAGTATGATGAATATTAAGAGGGAGGGAAAGAGCAAGAGCGAGAGCGAGAGCGAGAGAGAGAGAGAGAGAGAGAGAGAGAGAGAGAGAGGGAGAGGGAGGGAGAGAAATAGTTCCTAAAATATCATAAACCTACATTAACTTAGAGCAATATTGTCAGTTTTCATGTTCAACCTATTTGAAATATTTAATTCTCATCTTTTCAATTTTAATACTATTCAGAAAAAAAAAATCATGTTGTCTTGTTAGCCAGGTAACTCCACACAAAATATTATAAAAGCCCACAAGGAATACTGAAATCTTAGAATTAGAAGTGATTTTGATGATTACTAAGTCCAATTCCCTCATTTCACAAATGTGAAAATGAAGTTAAGTGATGTTAAAAATGTTTTGTTCATGAAGTTTGTAAATTAAGAGAAGAACAGCCCTAAAACCAAATCTCTGAGCTTTCAATTCGATCTCCTTTCCTACAGCACCTCCCTCATCTTGTATTTTGGTGGCTTGTGAGATGGCAGAGGAATAGATGATTCAAGTAATCAGATTACTGAAGTATCAGTACCAAAAATATTCAGGTAGAACATATTTCTCTCTATTGGGGAGGAATTATCCCTCTTCACATCTGTTTTCCACACAGTGGAACTAGGGCAGGGACATGAAAAAGATGTCACCAGGATGCCTCTCCTTACATTGAACTGTTGGCTTTCAAGACGGTTGTCATACTCCAATATGGGGTGGGAGGGCTCAAGGACAGTATTTAGAGAATGTGGCATCTTTTACCAAAACTCGAAAAGCTGCTGCAATTAATCAGTGAGCTTGGTATTTTACAAACAAAAGCCAACTGTATTTTTTATGTGTTAGTGAAACACTACTTGAAGTTGAAATTTTTAAACATTATTATTTATAATAGCATCACTATGAAATATTTAGGGATACATCTAATGTGCAAGGATATGCAAATCCTTTACACTGAAACTTATGAAATATTGCTGAGAAAAATGTTTTCAGGACTTCAAAAAGGAAAGAGAAATACCACAATCATGGATTGAGACTCAACATTGCTAACATACCAAGTGTCCTTCAAATGACCTTTAATACAATGCAATTCCAGTTAAAATCCTGACCAGGTTTTTTGTAGAAATTGACAGGTTGATTTTAAAATTCATAGGAAAATGCAAAAATTACCAAAGCCACAGCAACCTTGAAAAAAAAAAAGGGAAATTTTGAGGGCTTAAACAACCTGATTTCAATGCTAATTATAAAACTACAGCAATCAACGACATTGTGATATTGGTATCAAAACAAACAAATATAAATGGAAGTCCAAAAATAGACCCTCACTTTTATGGTCAATTAATTTTTGAAATATGTGCAAAGGCAAAGTGGAGAAAAAAATAGCCTTTTCAACAAATGGTGTTGGCGCTGTTAGGGAAACAAAAAAGCAAGCCACATATTGAAGGAAATATTTACAAGTCACATATCTAAGTACATTACACACAGAATATATAAAGGATTTTCAAAAGTAAAATAAGAAATGAAGTGACCCGGTTTTTAATAGAGGACAAACGTTTTGAACAGGCATGTCACCAGAGAAAACATTAGAATGACAAACACCTGAAAAGATATTCAGCACCATTCATTATTAGGGAAGTACAATCTTAAATACCAATGAAACACTGCCATGTGCCTTTTAAAAGGACTAAAATTTTAAAAGACTAATATAAAGATTTGGTAAATATGTGGAGCAATTGGAATGTTCATTTATAGTCAATAGGAATGCAAAATGAAAATGGCACTTTGGAGAAGCTGTGGAAGTGTCTTAAACGTTAAATAGGCCTCCAAATGGCCCAACTATTCCACTTCTTGGTATGTTGTGGTGTGAAATAAAATAATATATCCATACAAAGACTTGTACACAAATATTCATAGCCACTTTATGTAGCTGTCAAAAACTGGAAACATTACCTTTAGTAATGAGAGAGTAAATAAAGTGTGTTATATTATACAATGGAAGACATCAACAGTCAAAGGAAATGAACTATTGCTACAATGGAAGACATCAGCAATAAAAGGGAAATGAACTCATGCTAGAATGAATGATTGCTGGACACAGAGACCATATGCAGTATGCACTGATAGCTTTGTGGTACAGGTACTTTTTTAAAAAAAAGATTTATTTTATTTATTTATGCATACAAGAACTGGGGTGTAGGCCAGAGGTGTGGGGGATGACCCAGAGACAGAGTGGGGAGCAGAACAGGCAGATCTACTGAAATACACTGCTGAAGGGAGCAGCAGGTGAGACAGGAGAGGTCTGCTGCACCATGTGGGTCAGCTCCCTGGCTGGGGATTGTACCTACGCCACAATGGCTGGCACTAGCTTGATAGTGCTGAGTCTTCAATCCCTGCGCAACCAGGGGGGCCCTGAGACAGCTACTTTAAAGTAAATCAATAGATGAACTATACGATCACTCCGGGTCACGTCCAATTTCTTACCTAGCTCATCTGGTTCCATACATACTTTGGAAGATATAAGTGGGTGATTTCTAGAGTAGAGAGTATTTGCTGATGAACATTATGAAGACTATAAATTATTTAAATTAAGAAATATGATGGGCGAGAAATTTCAGTCTTCTCATTCTGGATCATATATTCAATATGCAAGAGGAAGCCACTGATAACACTGGTAAACAAATTTTTACAAAAGTTATATAACTGAAATAAAATTAACCATTTTCTATTAATTTGTTTGTGTTCAACACGAATATGACAATCATGTCTGGAATGAAATCCCAGCTCTGCTACTTACCATCTCTGTGACTTTAGATAAGTTAGTAAAACTCAAAATTTGTATAGTCCACAAAGTGAAGCTGATAATAATTTACTGGTGGGATGCTGATGATTAAGAGAGCGACATTAAGACTTAGCTGCATCATAAAGACATAGTGCAGCATGTCATTTCCTGTCCTCCTCTACCCAGTCTACTGCAGCAAGATTCAAGTATGTCATAGTCTCCAGATAAGCCATGCTCATTTCTGGCTCATTTGCTCACTACCATAGTTACTCAGACAGGGCACAAGCACTTTGACAGCGTAAATGAACTTATACATAGACTAAATTAGGGGATAGCTAATCATGTTACTCAGTTGGTGCTTATTTTACCAATAAGTTGGTTGAAAATTTTCTCAGGATATCCAAAATTCTCCAAGTACTTATCTGCCACTTGATTGACAAACATTCATTTCCATATGAAAATGTCAGTTCTAATCAATATATAAGTTTCCAGAAATCTCTCAGTTTATCAACAAGAATAATATTTTTAGAAAGCAAATATGTCCTTTGATATTTTGGAGTAATTAATAATTTGATATGCAAAGTATCCCTGAAAATACATTCTACCATGAGATCCATTTATACCTTAAATACTGAAAATCTCATCCAATAGTTACAATTTTCCTCTCTCACTGAATTAAAATAGGAGTGAAAGATCTAGAGAGCGAGAGAGACAAAGAGGCAAAGACAAACTATTGATTAGAGAAGAAAGTGTGGTTCAGTTCATAATTTCCATTCACAACTATTACCAAATATATTTTATTCTGTAAGATTTTCATATCAGAGGGGAAACCATGAGGAAATTTTCTTTTTCTCTAAAATATTGCATAAGAACAATTTTCTCCAAAGTGAAAATTCTGGTTTGAAGTTGACTGCATGAAGCAATATTTGGGTACATATTTTTATGTCTTAAAAATTCACGCACATGCAGTAATAAGATTGTGGCAAGATTTTCTGACATTCTGCGTTTAGTTTGTTTTTGTTTTGTTCTTTAAAATCCTGAAATGGAAAAAGTAAAGTACATAAAAGCAATGAAGCTGAAAATAGATTCAGATATTATACAATCACTGATAACTCATCAAATTTTAGCAGCAAAGACTCTGAAGATGGATGAGGACCTCTGCGTCCCAATTCTCTGGGTTCCTATAAAAATGCTAATTCCTGGACATCAACTCTCCTGAGGATAGGTCCTGAGACTCAAAATTTCTACCAAAAAACCCATGTGATTCTACACGCTGGAAATTTTGAGAACTCCTGGACTTTCGATTGTAATAAAGTCTGGGAAGTAAGCAGGAAAAAAGAATTGAGATAAAGTATGCTATTGCTAAACAAAAGAAACACTAGATCAAGTCATGTAAGGGACCATTTTGCACAGTCACGTGAGATGCTAACCTGAGCCTGTTTTGAAGAAGTTTTCAAGCCTGCTTTTAAAAATGTTCCCAAGTCTGCACAATAACACAATTTTGAACACTACCGCACCAGATTGCTATCTCTGCAGTGGGTATATAGTGTTCACTGTCCTATAGAAACAGGTCTCTGGAAGACAGGTTCCGGTACTGGGGTTTTTTGTGTTCAGAGAACCCTAGAAGGGATGGAGGAAAGTGGAGGTGATAACAGTGCTACAAGAACTAATGGGAAGCTGTACCAGGGTTCGTCTGGATACAGAACTGCTGACAAGACCTTATTCAGTGGACAGCCAGATTCCTGTGACCTGAGCTGGCCCTTTGTAGATGGGTCTGGACCACTTGCTCTTCATTCTTGATTGACACTTCATTCGTAGCTCTAAGTGCCATTGTAAAATAAGAAATGTGGGAAAATAAGAAGGTCTTCTCACCCAGAGACCACACTTTATATAGTCAACTAACAAATATTTACCCAAATGTCCAAATTTTACATGAGCTTTTCTGCTGTTCTGCTTGTTCCCCCTCACATACCCTGTCCCAGGCCATTAAGGAGAGGCCTCGCTCCCCGCATGCCAGCCTCCTGCCCCTGATGAGTAGTTTGGGAAGACTGCAGCAGCCCCCCAGACAGTGTTTTCCAGGAAGTGATAAACACAAATTCCCTTGTAATGCATTTCTCTTCTAACTCATTTCTCTTCTTTCTGTTTGACAGATTGAAGATATAAAGCAGGCACATTTAAATGGAAAGAAAAAAAACAGAAACTGTTTTCATGCTTGCTTGGTGTTTGCACTGTGGGGCAGGATTGATGGCTGTTAATGTGTTCAGAAGTGCTGCCCCCTGTTGGCAGGGAGGAAGAGATGACACAAATAACTGGTTATGTTAGAAGACCATATTGAATGACAAGGACTGTGGATGGGCTCCTTAATTTCATGCAAATTTCAGGGAACTAGGATACACAGTGAAAATGGAAAGGTCAGAATCCCCAAAACGTTTCTTCCCTCATGCAGAGAGGTCCTTCATTCCCCCTGATTTAACATCCCAGACTAGAAAGAATTTGAGGTGTTGGAGAATTTGATTATTCACTGCTGCCTCCCAAACTGTGAAATCTCCCCAATGCTAAGAGTGAAGGGGAAATTATTAGTGAAGAGATGTGGGGGGCAATCTAGGGGGAAAGTCCTTTAATCTTACTGTTTTCCTTAAAACCTATCTTTAATCCTATTTCTGAATCAATTCAAACTGTACCAGACACTCACCTCCTGTTGCCGCTTCCTTTTTCCTTCTCTTCCTCATCCTCCTCATTTGTTTTTCTGTTGCTTCCACAAAGCATAAGTGACAGAGGATTGTTTCTAGATACTAGCACAAAGGGCAGAACACTCAGTGATGCTTTTGAACAACTTTCACACTGTGTCTGATCAACTGCAGCTGACTGCTCCCATGAGATTCAGAACATGATGGAAGAGCCTTAATCAAAGACAGATCCTGCAAAACACGTTAAGAATTTCCTTCTTATAGAAACTGTAGGAATATCCACAATATTAAAGATGTCTACGACTAGGACTCAAGAAAGAATAAGTATGAATAAAAAAGAAGGTTAAGAGATTCCAATGGAAACCATTTTAATTCCTGTATTAATCAGCATTCTCCAGAGAGAGAGGGGCAAAGGAGGAGAGGGCAGGGGATCAGGGGGGAGGAAGAGAGAGACATTATAAGGAGTTGGCTCATGCAATTATGGAAGTTGACAAGTACCAAGATCTGCATAGTGAACCGGCAAGCTGAGACTTTGGAGAGTTAATGGTGTATGTCCAGTCCTAAGACCTGCAGACCTGCAGACTGAAGACCTCAGAAGAGCTGAAGTTTCTGTTCAAGTCCAAATGCATGAAAAGTCCAGTGGCATTCAAAGGAAATCTGGCAGGAGGAATTTTCTGTTACTCAGAGGTGAGGGGAGGGCAGCTTTTTCTTCTATTCAGGCCTTCAATTCCTTGGGTGAGGTCTACCCACATTAGGGCGGACAATATATCAATACTCAGTCTGCTGATTTAAATGTTCATCTCACATAGAAACACCTTTAGAGACGTATTCAGAATAATGTTTTCCCAATCAACACATAAAATTAGCCATCCAGTTCCCAACAGTTAGACTCACGTAAATCTGACTCTTATAATAAGTGCACCAGGAGGAACCATCACAACAACCTTGTTCTCTATCAGTATGAAGTCCTATCTCAAGAGCTGTTCACTGGAGTTTTAAGAAAAATGGTTACCTGGCATACCACTGATCCAGAGGCTATATCAGAGTGACAGCCTTTCAGGAGAGAAGACTATCACCTAAATGGTAAAAGGTTCCAACCATTGGATAAATGCAAGTGATGAAATGGTTTCCTTCCAAAAAGTATTTGAAATTGAGTAGTTTTGTTATTAGACTATCTTTCTAAACTCCAGAGACCTGTAGCCAAAAGGGTAAGGAATGGAGTTGGAGGCCATCTGCCCATTTAATTTTTATATTCCATTATTCAGTGTCTTATTGAGCTGGGACTATACCTTAACTCACGGTTCTGCTTAATCCCATGATGCATCTGTAGGTGAAAGTCCTCTGGACTTTGCTATTAATGGTCCTTGATGGGGGATAGTAATCTTCATGGGAACATTGCCTGCATCTTAACACATGCAGAAGTTAGGGTTTTTATTTTCAGCTGTACCCCTGCATCCCAAGCCAATTAATCTTCACTATGCAAACAGGATAAACACAATTAATTCCTTTGACAATTACCTTTTCCAGTTCGGTCTCAGTGGAAACCTTTCAGCCTCTATGGGAAGTCAAAATAAATAAATAAATAAATGGAATTCATTTCCAGTGCCTGGGAAGAGTGTAGATCTCAGCCTCAAAGGAAGGTGAGCCGAGGGGGTCACTTGAGTGCTCCCCTTGCCTCCTCCTGGCCCTGGGAAGGCCTGGCTCACCTGGAAAATTTTGCCTGAGTATATATCAAAGATGCTAGTACACTGAGGAAAAAGAGGAATTCCAGCTAGTGATGGCAGAATGGGCATCCCCAAACCAGCACGCAGTCACAGGACAGCCCCCTCTACCAAGGACTGTGCCATTGTTTCTCCCAACCAGTCATAGAAGGAGGAAGGCAGTGAGATTGCTTGAAGCCAATTCTGAAAGCTAATCTTTAGCTCAAGGAACATGTGAAGGCCTGGACTTTATTACAATTGCCTAATAAAGTGGCACACTTGATTTATTTTAACATTACTTCATTGGCAATGACAAATATTCTGATATTAAAAACATTAACCTGAAGAATGGCAATAAATCCCCTTCAGAGGGACACTGCTGCGGTCTCTCTGTATCTTCAGTAAAACTATGACATCCGCTTCTAATGTAATAACACACACTCAGACCCCCCCCCCCACACACACACACACACAACACTTAAACTACTTTGGAGGATATGAGAGGCTTGTCTTCCAAACAATCAGTCGATCAGATTCCGCCGTGAGAATCATCAGCATCAAGAAGGAGCAGCTCACCCCTTTTGAGTCAAGTCCTAGATATTTATAGACTAAGACAAAAATCCATTGCATAGGTAAAAGCTGCTTTCAGTTGCTTCTTGTTCTTTTTCTTTCAACCCACTTAATTGAAAAGCCGTCATATTTTCATAACATGTGTGATTACTGATTTTGAATTTAACTTTAAAAAATAGAGGATTGGCCTCTCTGGTGGTGCAATGGGTTAAGCGCAGCCCTTCAGAGCAGCTCGGGAGCTGGGGTGTGAGTTTGATGGGGGAGAGTCCCACATGGCGCAGCAGACCTCTCCTGCCTCGCCCGCTTCTCCCCTCAGCAGTGTGTTTCGGTTGATCTGCCTGTTCTGTTCTCCACTCTGTCTCTGGTGAACCCTCTCATCACCCCACATCTCTGTCCTGCACCCCAGCTTGTATGCAAAAACAAATCTTTAAAAAAAATAGAGGATTAAAAATTGAGATGCTTTTTGAGGAGAGAGAAAAGGGGACCCTAATGCTGATCCCAGTTTTTGCAGGGTGCCCTGAGCGAGGACGGCCTTAGGAAGCAGGCTGTGCACAGGGGATTAGCGCGCGGGGTGGCTCGTGGTCAGTACATCTAGCAGAGAAGCAGGACGGTCAGAGGGAGAGCTGGGCTGTCATGTTGTCTAACAGAGGCCTCAGCCAACACCATTATGCTGACATGAACTTTCAGAATAGTTCAATAAGTTGTCCAAAGTAGTATATTTAGATCTGGGACATCCAGGCAGGGAAGGGGAGAGGAAAGGGTTGAGTGGTGAGAAGAGGGTTAGGGAGAGCACAACGGTAGAGGATTCTGGGTGTTTGGATGCGGGAGAGCTACAGTGACCACACTGGAGGGGAGAGATCCTTAACTGTCAAACCATTAGCACGGATGTAAAACGATGATACTTCATTAATATAATTTTTGTAAGTAGCATATTTAGTAAATATTAGAGGCAGGATTTCAGTCTGTGTCTGTCTGTCTCTAAAACCTATGTGATCGCCTTTGTATCACAGTGGCTTATAGGAGATGAAGCAAGAGCTTTAATGCTTTAACTGTCTCTCCATGTGGATGGCCTTTATTATTTAGTTGCCTTGCTCTGGCATTGAAAATGCTTTCCCTGAGCTGCATGAAGCACAGATGCAGGATATATTTTCACACAGCATGATATATTCCCACCCTTGGGTTCCATAGGCTCTCCTAAATGGAAAGGACACCAGGAAGGAGGAAGGGAGGGAGTAATGGGAAGAAAACCTCCAGTAAGAATTCAGTCTGCATCTTTTCCCCATTATCCCTTGAGTCGATAAAACAAAAAGTTTACCATTTATATTCTCTGGCTACAACCCAAAATAGAAAGTAATCAGCTTCCTAGCAGGATCTTTTCTAATTATGATTTTGTCCCCCACTGTATGCTACCTGTTCCTAACTACTATTTTAACACCAGGAGATTAAATTCTGCATAAATCAATACAGGAGGCTTAAATTCTTGAGTGAATCTCTAGAGCTGGGGTTGTGGCCCTGCGGTCTGACTTTCACCTGCCGCGTGCCAGGCCACTGGATTACGTCCAGCATAATCCCTCAGTAATAGAATATGTGCTCAGCCTTCAATTTTTACCTAGTTCTCTTTTATTTTCCATCCACATAATTCACCATTTACCAATTTACCCAGCATGCTCTGTCCAAATCTTACAGGCAGTGGAAAAAGCATAAAATTTTTAAAGTCCGTTAATCTCTTCTTACATAAAGAATGATGCTGAATAATGTGATATGCACTCCCACACCCCATTGTTGTCAATGTTGTGATATTATAATTTTCCAGAATTTTCAGTGTTGATTGGAATAAAAAACCATAGAGAGAAGACTCTATATCAAAGTTTCCAAATAAGTCAAATATAATAAAAATACATAAGTGAAGCCAGTGATAACTGGAATGATAACTCATCAACATTAAAATGTTAATAGAGGACCTCCCTGGTGGCGCAGCGGTTAAGTACTGCGCTGTGGAGCTGCCGGCAGCAGCGATGCGAGTTCCACGCCCGGCCGGGGAGAATCCCTCATGGTGCGGCAGACCCCCCTGCCTCGCCCACTGCTCCCCTCAGCAGTGTATTTTTGATCCGCTGTTCTGCTCCCCACTCTGCCTCTGGTGAACCCTCTCGCCACCCCACACCTCTGGCCTGTACCCCAGCTTGTATGTATAAATAAATAAATCTTTTTAAAAAATGTTAATAGAAGAGATGTTTGGGTTTGGGAAAGATGTTTTGCTTCAAAGAATATGAAACACTTCGATCTCTCCCCATACACATCAAGGACTTGCCTGCTAGGGTGGGGCTAGTAACAAACACCCCTCAGATCACCCAGCCTATGTGGAGCCCCCCAGGATGGAAGGGTAAACACATACACAAGACTGAGGAGGTGATGGGAGGTGGAAAGAAGGGGCATGATTAAAGCTATATCTGAGAAGGAGGCAGGCCCTATCCTCAACATGTTTTCTTTCGGCTAATAGTTAGACGTCAAAACTTTCCTGAAGCTGCAGGTATAATAAAACTCAAAATAAGCAACAGTTTTAAACTCTCCATTTGGTCTTGACTTATACGGGTCCAGCAGAAAAATAGGCATGTGTCAGCATCGCTCATAAAACGTCACTTTAGTTCATTTTCAAGGTCTCTGGCATCAGCTGAGGCCCATATCCTGCCTGTTCAAAAGTTACTCAGTTCCTCAATTCGCATGATTAGAATCTTTCCTCTGATAAAAATTTTGATCACTAAAAGGAGATAGTATTTCAGTTACTACACTAAAGACCATAATGTAATGGTACAGCTCTTTTTAATCACACAAAAGTAATGGAAATAGCATTAAACATAGAGCCAAAAATTGGGTTCTCTAATTTGCTCTACCATGTATTAACTCCCTAACTTGAAGCAAACCATTTAACTTCATTAGAATTCAGTTCTTCAACTATGAACTTAAAATAGTGACTGCCACAAGACTGCTATAAGGAATAAAAGAAATGATATATTTTAAAGCATGTAGACCAGATTTTCAGATGCTTATTAGGGACAAATTAATTGTTTTAAGAACAGAGTATTACATAGTCAGATCTAATGGAGTATGTGGCAGATACAACTATTCTTCTAACCATTAGTTTTTTCTTCTTTTTTGATAATCCAGTTTTGCTCAGAGTAACAACAGACCCAGATTAAAATAATCCTCGCCTCAGAAATAACCAGCTCAAAACATAAGAAAAGTAAACCTAGAGTTGATCAAGCCAATATAATGGGGAGTCCATCACCCACAGCCAAATGCAATCCTGACTGATGGAGAGAGAAATAAAGGGAAGCAGGTGCAGCGCACCTTGCCGCATGGAGGATAGAGGCAATCAGGACGGGGTTCTAAAGGTTAGGGGAAATGTCAAAGGGAAAGGGAAAAGGTCATTACAGAAAAATTATAATCCTGACTGCATGCACACTGCCCCCAACCCAGCCTAATCTTTGGAAAGCCTGATTGAACACAGGCTCCAAAGCCCGAAGTGATTCTGAGCTGCCTTCTTTCTTGTAGGACAGATTTCCTGTTTCTCTATGGAAAAGTGTCCAAACAGTCTGCTGCCTGTTTTTATTTATTACGTGCAAACCCATTTAATAACTCGTAATTTAATTTCAAACTATTTCTCATGCTTATGCTTCAAAAAGATTTCTTTTCTGCCAAACAAATGGAGGATAATAAAAATGACTGCATTCATTTTATTCCAAGAGCAATGGTTTCTATTTATTTTCATTGCTAAATTAAAACATGACTGGACTTGGCTTCAACTTTCAAAATTCAACTGATTTTTAACTAAACTTCTGTGTAAAAACGTCCATGAGGAGATGGACAATGTTTAATCTAGACCAAATCCACAAAAGTTTACTGACTTGATTTCATCCCATCTAGGAACTGCAGCAGAAAGTGTCTGTCCCACACAACCTGAAGGTACAACTAGTTGCACTCATTTGGGGAAATTATTGTTTAAATAACATCCTAGAGCAAAGTGTGGGTCGAACATAGGACTAAGGTGACATAAGTGAGGCACTAGCCTCAGGCACAAAATTTAAGGGTGTCCAATACTACTTAATAATCAGGAGAAAATCATATTTTTATGCATTTTCAGAAAACCCATCTCTCAAAATTTATGATGAATAAAGTATGTTTTTAATGAAGACAAAATCTGACCTTGCAATTGCATGACTACCTCACTTGCTGCTTCTTCACAGCCCTGAGGTCATTATATGTTGGAAAGTCTGTGACTCGGGTTCAATCCTGCCATGGCCCTGTGGGGTCCAGCAGTTGCAAAATACAAGCAAAGAGAGAGAAAGCAACAGCCATTGGGGTAAATCTTGGGAAGGATCGTGACTGTTCATGTAGGCCCTACGACCCTCTAAAATGCATCTTGTTAATAGCTTGCCCAGGGAAGTAGTCTCCATCCCTTGGCCCCATTTCCAGAGCCAAGTTGGTGTCCATTTGGCCACTGAGTGGCCATAGTCTTGGAGGGAGTCTGGCAAGATGGTGGCAGAGTGAATACACTAGGTCCACCTGCTCCACATATTCACAACCATTACAGTAAAATAAAGTCTAGTGTTCTCTGAAAGAAAAATGGATGATAATTCTATACATCAGGAGCAATGCTGCAATGGAAAAGGGTAGAAACCGTATTTAAACTGTTTTTGCAACAATACTGTGTCAGTGTAACCCAAGAGAAGGAGGGGTGGTTATTCTATAGAGTCCCTCTATTAACTCAGGAACACATGCCTACGACACAGACTTTGGAGACCCCACACTGCAGAGTTGGCGTGCAGGACAGAGGATGCACCACTGGAGGACTATAGCCATTGAGGTGCAGAGTTCTGATACTGACCTGAGCCTGAGGTTCCCAATCTAGAGCAATTGGATCTCAAACAGGTGGGGTGAGCCAGATGGGATCACATGTGTCTTCTCATAGAAGAAGCTGCTATTTGCAGCATGAGGCTGTGATATTCAAAATACTCCACCCAGGACCAAAACCCAGACAAAGAAATGAATGCTCTCACTAACCAGACCTTAAGCACCTGGATCTTAATTGGCACAAGCACCCCAGATTAAGGCTTTGTATTCAAAAAGGGAAGGAAACAATTCCTAGGTTGGAACCCTGTCCTCACCCAGTGCTACATCTACATCTAGTGTTCCTAATATTATACAAAATATAAAATGAAGATGTCAAAAGAGAAAAACACAAAGATAAACTAAAAACATAATCAAAATGACAATAAGCACTTACATCTCAGTAATCACCTTAAAGGGAAATGACTGGAATTCACCAATTACAAGGTATAGTGTGACAAAATAGATTTCATAGCAAATTCCAACCTTATGCTAGTTACGGAAAACACTTTTTACCAACAAAGACAAACACAGACTTAGAGTTAAATGCTGGAAGGTAATTGTACAAGCAAATGACTATCAAGTGAGACACGTTCACTAATGGAGGTGTGAAGTTGCACTCCCAAAATTATATAGTAAACTGATGGGAAATCAACAAAACTTTTACTTAAAATTCAGGAACAGCCCTACTTATAGCAGATAAAATATATTTCCAAACACATAAAAGAGGTAATAACATACAGAGATGGGCATTATATTATGAGCCTAATACAAGAAGGAATTATACTTATTAATATATATGTACCAAATGATGGACCACCAAAATACATAAGAAAATTATAAATAGAAATAAAGAGGGAAAATTATAAATAGAAATAAAATCTACTTACAACAATGGATAGATCAACAAGAAAATTAATAAATAAGGAGACAACAGCCTTAAATGAGGAGCTAGATCAAATACACTTAACAGACATCTTACGGAACACTCTACCCAAAAGGCACTGCATACACATTTTTTTAAAGAGCACATGCAACATTTTCAAGAATAAACTAACAAGTCAGTTGTTAGTAAAACTATGAACGTTTACATAGAGGACAACTAGACAAAACAAAGTCCTTACAAAACTATCAGAAACTAATAAGCCAAATTGGGTTTCTGAGGTTAAGAGGGAAGAAGGAGGGAGAAAAAGTCAAAGGGGTAAAAGGGATGGGGGAATGGAGTGACTCACTGTAAAGGAAATGTAAAAAATTAAAGTTCATTGATGGAATTAATCCTGTTCCTAAGGAGAGATTCATTCCTAGAGGCAGCTCAAACATAAAATCACTTTGTGCCTGAAATGAAAGCAAAACAGGTAGGAAAGTGAGTGAAGAGGGGATGGTTGCTGTGCAAGGTCCCAGGCAAAAATAAGTAAATCAATAAAACAGAATCTGGGGGTTTCCACACTACTGTGCTCTTCCCTTGGATGGGACACCCCTATTCCACTTCCCTGGAATTGGTGTGGTCCCCTGGATTCTAGTCCTGGATGGTACTCTGAGGTTCTCTCTGAAACCAGGCTTTGCTCACACCACATTTGGTGCCTTGTGCTCAAATCCTCCTGCCTCAAGTAGAGTATGGTTTTTAAAACATCAAGTCAGTGAGAGTAGGTTGATATTTCTCTAAATTTCCGTACTTGAAAAATGTCAACACTGTTTTTCTTTTCTATTTTCACAGAAGTAACTCAGCGCTAAGACTTCCTATTACAGATATCTCCTTCCTCCTTTAGGTGTGGCTGGAACCCCTCAGGCTGTCTGGGTCTTCATTGTGGAGCTCTCTTAGAGCAAATGGTACAATAGGCAAAAAATGGGACTCCACACCCAGGCCTTGTTTTAAATATCATGGCCATATGCACTCATGAGTCATGCACTATACTTTTAGGCAATCCTGCCAGCAACAATGCTCAATTCAGGAAGGTGTCTGACCTGAGGCACTAACTAGAGAAAACAATTTATTCCCTCAATTCTGTCCCAGCAGTCCTACTTTTGAAAATGAAAATAGCTCATGTGGATAATACAGAGCAGGATGCATTGAAGGAAAAGCAAATGTTTCCAAAAATCTTGCAGACCACATTGGGAATTGTCTTCATTATTGCCTGGTAGTAGTTCTAAATGACACAATTTGACAAACAAGAATGTCGCTTGGTTTAAGCAAAACTATAATCTTCATAGCCCAGGAGAGTCAAAAGATTTGTGAGGGTCCCATATGGGTAGAGCAACACTATGACTTTTTATAAATTCACACTGTAATAGACCTTAATATGTTCTTTTTCTCCAGCATCTTTTATATAGCATTTATTTTCTTAGTGTTAATCACTGAGTCTTATGTCATACTGATAAGGACTCTACATTTGCTTCATAGCAGAAAAGAAAATGATTCTTTGATGGGCACCTGAAATCTGAGGAGGGGGGTTGACCAGAAGCACAGGTGGCATGCACACAATGTTTAAAGTGAGCTGATGGAATTGACCTGGCATGCACACAAGAACACCACATGTAGGACAGAGCTCAGAGTTAGTCTTCTATAAGTTAAGAAAGGCCAGAGATTGCCAGCAAACCACAACACAGCAAGAAACAAGGGATTGATTCTTCCTTGGTGCCTCCAGAAGAAACCAGCACTGCCTGGACCGTGATCTTGGACTTCTAGATTTCAAAACCACAAGACAATAAATTTCAGTTGTTTAGGTCATTGAGTTTGTTGTACAATGTAAAGATGCTCTCTCACCCTGTTCCATGATCCAATGCTCTTCTCTATATTATTATTCTCTACATTAATAATCTACATCCTTTCACAAGACCTAAAATGGTTTAAGATTTAATTATAGACATGAAATATGTGTGCATGTAGTTTATATTTTTTACATATTTTGCACTTTTTAACATAAGTGGTAGCCTACAATGCAGTGCACATTTATTATTTTGGTAGTAAGTCTTATGTCTTAGAAATCTTTCCTTATAAGTGTACAGAATTTCACAAAACCTATTTTTCAAACTTGTTTCTATTTTTACCCAAAGCACAAGTCACATTGGGAAGAGTAGACTGTTGTCCTGTGGAGAAAAACATTATCCATAGACAACTAAGAATCTGTACTGCAAAGAGGGGAAATAAGAAGGCAGGAGATTTACCATTTCACAGTTGAAGAAATGAAAAAAAGTCAAAATGGAAATGAAATTAACAAGAAGTCAATAACTGAGCAAATATTTGAACCACAGTCTCCAGTTACTTTCTTGAGACTAAACTAAGGGCAGTGAACTCAGTGGAGAATACTCTGTATTATAAAATTAATTACTAACCTACAAGGCAGCTAGGATGTCATGCCATGGAAGCAAGGACAGAGCAACTGAGGAAAAATAACCAGATAAAGGGCACAAAAAATAACTCTGGCTTCACACTTGCAGATTTATATTAATACAAGGGAATCCAAAGAGAAATAATGGTTCCTATCTCATGAGTGGAAGTTTTTAATTCTGACTGAAATAAGCCTAACAATTTTCCAAAGTGGTTATACCAGTCAGATGTGACAGTGACAGTTCTAGTTGTCCCATATATTTTACAGGTTTTTGTATTTGCTGTCTTTTAATTTCAGCCATTCTGTAGTGAACAGCTAGATCTCCATATGGTTTTAATTTGTATCTCTGATCAAAGTAAACTTGAACTCTTCATATGTTTCCTAGCCATTCAGGCAGCCTCTTTTATGAAGTGCTTTTATTCAAGTTTTGCCTTTCTTTCTATCAGGCTGTCTCCCTCTCTTTTTCCAATTGATTTGTAGGATTTTAAAAATATGTTACAGCTATGAGTCCTTTGATACAATTATTTGAAATACCTTCCCACACCCTGTGGGTTTCCATTCACTTTTTAGTCATGTTTTTTGATGAAAATATACTTAATACTAAGATAAGTACAGCTGCTTCTAGAATTAACATGAAAGAGAAGAGAATTTTCCCAAGTCCTCATTCCACCATCTTCCCTTTTTAAGAGTCTTCTACCTTGTCAAACCTCCAAACTTGCTTTGCTTCCCTAGAACTTTTCATTGTCAGAATCTTTTACTGTTGCAGAAATGACCGTGGGCTTTTCTTGAGGTTAAGTTTCTGTGAATTCTTTTCATACTCTTGTTCCAAATGAAGAATCCATAAAAACTCCTAGGTGAATCATGGTGGATGTCTCTCAGGTTCCTGGCCCACAGTCTGCCTTGCAAAATCAGCTATAGGTTGGTTACTTTACAGGAATCCACTCAGAAGATAACTTAGAGGACCTGTAAGGATGCATGGGAGAGACTATCCACATACTAAGATGTGATGTCACACTCGCTCAGAGCAACACACTAAGGAGACCATGTATGGCTTTGCATCATGTGCCGTCCAGACTGCATGGAAGACCTGGCTGTCTGAGGTGGAGTCTACAAAGGACACAGAGAGCCTTTTTGTTTTACATGGGTCTTATTTACTTGTTTTGCGCCAGGTATACAAGCCACTCAGAAACCTGCCTCATTTTCCACTCCAACTTCTTCCTCCTGAGTCCTGTTTTACATTTCATTTCGTTCCCTCTCTCCATCTTGATTTCCTTTCCTTCGTCTCCCAGTAAAAACTTGCAGCCTCTAAGTGAGAAGTGCTAGGGGACATAAGAATGAGATAGGGTGGAAGCATCAGCTCTGGAGTTAGCCCCTGATTCAGGCTCTGGGGTCTGTCACACAGTACACTTGTTCTCTGTAACACTTAGCAAGGAAGCCCGAATGCAGAATCTGAACCAGATTCCTTCTTCAGAATGTAGACCTGTCATTGAACTCCAAGCTCAAGCATATGCTCACACACAAGCAGTCATTCAAGGTTTAGCTGAGGTAAACACTGCCTTCGATTTCAGTCAGCCTAGTGGAGACTAATGGCTGCAGCTGACATGAAACTCTCCTCACAGGCAATGTCTCCTCTCACCATGACCAGGCGAACTCGTGATCAAATATTTCCCTGAAGCCAGCTTCTCATTCTGTTCTCTAACTCAGCCCTAGATCCCTACCAATATCAAAGGGTGTTCCCACAGGGCACAATAAAAAAGGCCAGGCTGGCCCCTCTAATTGAGCTAACAGGACCACAGGAGCGTGGAAGTTAATGACTCCTTTGAATTGTGCTGAAATTTGTGGGTGAGCCAGGCAGGGGAGGCAGGAGTTCTGGCAACACACGGTCATTTGTGCCTTGCATTTGCTAGTTTCCATAATTTCTGCTCCAGAAAATATATACATATATATATATATATATATATATCCATTCATTTCATCAGATTTAAAATAAGGAAGGGCACGTAATAATTTTATTTGGTATAGCATATATTTGTAGGCATTTTCTGGTTTTCTCTTCCCTTTAGTGAAAGCAATTTATCAATTTCCTCATTACATATAATTGTCCTCTCAACCACAGCCTGAACCCTAATTGACTCAAAGTCTTCATTGCCAGAAGAATCAGTCAGCTTGTCAGTTAGTCAAGGTTTCATGACGCATGACCCCCTAACAGCTTGGGAATGACTGCCATTGTCACTTGAGGGACAAGAAGAGGAAAGGTTTTGCATCTGACTTTTGTGAGGTTTGTACTATCACCTTCACTCCCAAGGGACAACAGGGCTTTGTTGTTTCACAGCATCACATAATGCTCCAGGATAGTCAAGACGGCAGGAGCCAGGAGCTGAAGTGTGAAGGATCCAGAGAACTCACTCCATTTTTCTTCCTCCTCACTTCTAGGTGTGAGGCTTTGGGCAGGTCATGCTCCTTCAGTTTCTGCATTTGTAAATTAAGGATGCTAAGACTAATCCCTAAGGTAGTGCCCACACAAGACTCTCCATAGCTCATACATAGGTAAGTGCTTTAAGCACTCCAACATCTTTAAAACTTACTTAGTTGTTATTTCCACTTACCATTTTGAGCTACAATCTCTTATCAATCATGGATAGAAATCAGTTGGACACCATCTGAGGGAGCACACAATAACTCAGCTTCACCACAAGGACACAGAGTCATGGATTTGGAGCACAGAGACACAGTCTCTCCCACTTGACACAGTCACGTTGAGCCTGGATTCCAAGAGCCCACTCCTGCCCAAAGCAGACAAACCAGATAGGGAAAAAGAAAGGGGCTGACCTCAGTGAAGTCAGTTAGGAAAAGAATTGATGTAAAGGGAAGTCATTATTATCTGTAGAGGCTTGGGCCTAAAATTAAGGAGTGCCCACTGAATTTGTGACAGAGAGAAATAAAAGAAACACTGACCTGGGATGGGGGTGCGGGGCAGAGAGGGCATCTCTCAGTGGGAAGATTTTTGGTGTGTGTCAGCAGTCTTCGTCAGGGGCTCCAGAGTGACTGGAGACTATCATCACTAGCTTTCACTTCTCCCATCACTATAGACCCTTATCACACTCGATGAACAGCGGATTCGTGAAAAGGATGGGTAATGATCGAGACCCTGGAACTCTGCAGAGTCTGTGCCATACTCCCCGAGCTAGTAAGGACAAGAGGCTGTCTGCACCACACCAGCTCCCATCACAGACTCCAGAAAAAGAGAAAGCTCAAAACAAGTGTATTCAATAGACAACATCGGCCATTCCCAGGAGTGACACTTGGAAAGCTGAGGTAAGTGAGGAACCCCAAGGATTTCTGAATTAGCTTATAAAAGTCCTATTTTGTGGGTCTTTGGTCCATGGTGCTAATGCAGTGTATCTAAAGGGGGTATTCAGTTTGCTGTGCTTCATTAAGAATCTACTTACGACCTTACAAATAATAATTTTCAAATCTATTACTAAGATATTTGAAAAACAAAACCATTAATCTATTTCTCTCTGTGTAATTTCAAAGCACTTATCTCCATAGTACCCAAGAAGGCAAACAAAGAAAAATTCAACAAGGGAGGAGAAAATATCCTTGGTGTCTCCTACAAAGAACCAGGTGAATCTAAACAAAAGTGTGTGTTATTTGAGTCCGTCTATCTGCCAAAGCAATCCCAAGATAGAGTGAGTTTTTAGGATGTTATGATTTTCTTCCCCTGTTCTGGCTGTTTAAGTGACATTCCTCTACTCTACTGAAAACATTTACTAACAGAATTGTTTCAATCTGTTTTATCACACTGCCTGGAGTTTACACAGCTTCCCAATTGGAGGTAACCAGTCAGGTGAGAACATTTTATAGATAACAGAAAGTCCAGATGTTTGGGTTTTTTGTTATGTTTTGGGGGGAGTTTTTTGTCTCCCCTTCTCCCCCTTCCCACCCCATCAGGAACAGAGACAATAGACAATTGTTAAATTTTATTTGATAAAATATTATCTCATGGCAATGTCAGCGTGTCTATGAAATCAAAATTGTATTATCTGTACCCTTCCACTCTAACCACATAGTATGCTTCATTTATTTGACACAAAATAAGGTGTTTCACATAAATGATAACCATGACTTGTCCAACAGAGCCTTTGAATTCGTATTTTACTCGGACTATATTATTGAGAGTATTTCTAAAATACATGGAGTGCTTCCTACTGCTTAAACAGAGATTATCTGTCATGATTTTGTCTCTTTGCTTTGCTGGACAATGCAAGGTCAACGCTATGAACATCCTATTACCTTGCAGGGTGCTGATACAGAAAAGCTTTCCAACGTGAGTGGAGAGGGCCTCTGGCCTGTGCAAAATGGCTGTCGGCTGCTGCGATGTTTGGTTGTTTAAAGTTCTTAATCTGTCTTTTCTCATTTCTCAGCTTCCTCCATCACAATGTAACCATCTGTGGGAGCTACTCATTGACCCTAAAGGGTTTGTCCTCTCTGATACATAGTTTCTAACATACTGTGAGCTGGGAAACGATACTCTTAAATCTGTTAAAATTTTGTAGGTAGCATGACTATACAGGGGCAATGTGAAAATCAGAGGGACCCTGTCAATTAAGTACATGAACTCAATATACATGGGCAGTGAGAAACCCAAGTGTTTGCTGACAAACTTTAAAAAGTGCTACTTCCTTGCTATTTGTCAGCTGCAGTTCAGACAGAAAAAGTGATCCGTGGATAAGGGAAGTGCTCCATCAACTAGATATGTGAGGTGGCTTTGAGTTGTATTCAGTCACAGCATAGTTTTGGTGAAAACACAGTTCATCATCCGTCTTATGTGTGTGATGCAAATCAGGGAAGGGGTTTTGTTAGTATGTGACCAAGGAGTAGCCAGGGACCCCAAACAAAAAGGTGCATGCTCTAAGATAGGGTCGTGCCATCACTGCATAAAGACAAAGGCAGCAGACTCATAATGTGATCGATCTTGAATAGAGTAAGTGTGCATAGAGAGGGAGGAGAGGATATTAATGTCCCAATAAAACACCCAAAATTACCTATCACCTTCAGAGCAAATGCCCAAACAGGGTCACCCAAACCGGGCCCCTGAGCCCAAAAGCTTGTCACAAGTCTAAGGTATCTTCTGAAGCAGGTCCCAGAAGACTGCGACAAAAAAAGGATACTACGACAAGAGAATGGCTGCCACTGTCAGCCTCTCTGTCTCTTGTCTGTCACCCATGAGTCTCTTCCAAGTGTCTCTTCAAGACTCTCCTCCATGTGTCTCCTTCCATGTCTCCTTCCCAGCACTACCAGGGCACAAGGTGGGCTGCAGGAACAAGAGTTTTCCCTGGAACCCACCCACCTTCCTTGTTATATAGTCCATTCTGTTCTACTCCTTGTTCCCCACAGCTCCCGCGCTTAGAGTCTGTCCACAAGGCAAACTGGGACTTGTAGTCCAAGGCAGCTGCATATAAAAGGGGGCCAGAAAACGGTGCCCACTCAGCGTGGTGCTACTCTCCTTTCATGTAGATGCCTCTGTCACAGTATATGTATTTAAAAAGACCACTTAAACATTATTAACCAGGCAATATATCAAGCCTTGTTTCTGATCATTTGATCAACATATCAATTTGTCCATTTTTTGCTTCGACACAAAGGACCTTGGTTAATGGGAACTTTTTAGTGTCATAGCCCCTCCAGGGTCACCCTGGAAGGATGGAAACTTACCCTGAAACTGGTCAAAAACAGCTCATTCAAAGCCAATGAAAATGGGGATTTCTGGATTCTCTTTTAAACAGACATTTCTAAAAGCAGATTTTACCTTTTCTCCCAAACTTCTGATACCACATGAAGCTGAAAACTGGGGGAGCTGAGTATAGTCAAACGACTCCCAGAGAACCCAACATAAAAAGAAGAAATGTCCTGGCATCCCCTCTTTTCTTCCTAAATAGTTAAAAAGTACCCCCTTAGTGGAAGCTGAATTGTCTTCACAGAAATGTCTTTTTCAATAATTATTTGGAGCTCAGTTGAATGTTCGCTCAGAAGTTAGAACACTGTGTCAGTGGCTTCTTTCCCATTGTGCCCCTGTGTGATTTTATTATAAGAAAATGTATTCCCATTTTGTGAACCTCGAGAGTCAGTAAGGTAGTTTGATTTTCTATATTATGTACCTCTACTTGGACTTTTTGAAAGCCATTCCTTTCCTAGATTATGCCTAATTTTGAACAGGTGGCTTCCTTTATGCAGTTCATTGGAACACTAGTCCAAATTGGCTAACTGAACCCTATACCCTTCTTAGATGTAACTGGAACAAATGTCTGTCTCATAAAACTGAATTTCAAGAGGTGGGTTTTTTTTCCCCTTGAAAAATGCCAGGCTTATGCTGAGCGCGACAAATTTATTCCAAATTTCCTATTTCAGCCAGTAGAGATTTGTCACATTGAGGCCTGCCATACATTTCCTTATAGCATATCAAGACTATCTGAAAGATGTATTACTTCAATTAGGTGTGTCAGCCATCTGCCACAGAAAATTCAAAATGCCTTCCTCTGCCACCTGATGGAACACACTTGGTTTATTCAGAAGGGAGCTGGAAAGTTGGCAAAGGTTCAGCAGTCCATGATGGGAGGAGTTATTGTCACGAGACAGAAAAACAAAACCTTCACTCATAATAACCAGGAACTGCCTGCTGAAGGAAACACAAAAGGGAAGGCAACAGATGCCTTTATTACATTAGTTTACAATAGATTTCAGGTCCTAGGTTGACTTAATATGAATGAATCTTGACATAATCCTTGGAACTTGGAAACTTGATCAGTTATTCTGCAGCCACTTTGCCAACCACCTGCATATTTTGTGTGCAGATAATGTGCGGCTCCTAAAGCCTCCTCATTAAAGGGGGACATGCACATTGCCACAAGCTACAATCCCTCATATATTTGGGGTCGAGCTGAATGGGATTCTGATAGGGACACGGTATGTCATTAATTGCTCTGTACTCCTTCCTCCCTGCAGGATCATCCAAAAGTGGTGGAGTCAACAGATAATGCTGTAAGAATCAAGGGCGAGGGGGGATGGGCAAATAGGTAAAGGGGATCAATCATATCATGATGGATGGAGATTAGACTTTTGAGGGGACTCAGTGCAGCATATACAGAGGTCAAACTATAATGTTCTATACATGAAACCTTTATAATGCTATAATCCAATATCACTGCAATAAAAAATTTTAAAACAAATAAAAGGTATATACGTTGCCAAAGGTGGGGCATCATCAGTGAGGTGTGAGTAATCCCAAGAGGAGAATGGGGACTCACGTGCTTCTCATAGCAGGAATACTGGAAAATTCTTTATCATCACCATTTCTGGCGTTTTTCATAGCCAATGTGAAGCAGATCTAACCCAAGCTGTGGCTCATTGTCCCTGTCCCCTGCCAGCTAAGTGTCATTGAAATCGTTAACCCTGAAATCTTCAAAGGCAGGGTTTCTCAATTTCAGTACAATTCACATCTTATACCTGAAAATCCCTTGTTGTGAGCCTTAGCCTGTGCATTGTAGGTGATTAGCAGCAACCCTGGCCTCTCCCTACTAGATGCCTGAAATAACTTCCCAGTCACAATAATCAAATAATCAAATATGTCTCCAGACATTTCAGAGGTCGTTTGAGAGTAGGAGGAGTAAATAATTATCAGCAACTGAGAACCAATCCATTAACAGTTTGAGAAGAGAAGCCAGAAATCCCACCTAGGAAGTCTCATGACCATTTTAAGCTAGGTACAGCCTGTTGACAAGGTCAAGTTGGTAGCTATCTCAACGTCCTATTGTTTCTTCATGATGGTAATAGCACCACCAATCAGATCAATTTCTTGGACTCCGATGATTTGTGTATGTAACATTTTTCAATTTTTTAAATCCTGGTTCCAACACTCATGACAGAGGTAAATATGCCACTTGCATGAGCTGGATTAAACTGCACAAGGCCATATGCAGTATCTTTGGTCCTCCCAGAGAAACCATGGCAGGGAAGACTGAGAACTCATAATCTTCATATCTCACTGTCTAGTAAACCACACCAAAAGCAAAGTATTATTCCTCCAGGTGACACATGATGATAGTTCCCACTACAGCTGTGTCCTACGTAAGTGTGCCAGGAGGCGGTGCACCAGGCGTCCCACAACCCCATGAAGGATGTGACAGTAATACCATGACGTCCAGGATAGTAATACGTCCACATGGCCAAATGATATCGTAAACTGACGTGTGGGGAAAGAAGCTTAAAATATAGAAATAAATATGTTTAAGGAAATTGCCATTGATTTTTAACAGCCTCTCTCTCTCCCTCTCCCTCTCTCTTCTCTCCGCTCTCCTATATCCACCCACACATACACAAAGTTTTTATGGCATATTTTTAACCTTTTTATAACCTAAGCTTTGGCTTCTGCTTTACTCACAAAAGAATGTGGTCTGGTGTTCATTCTGAAAATTTTCCTTTTACTATCATGTCTAAAACTGATTTAAGTCACTTTAAGTACAAAAAATAACACTTTTGTAAAATTATATTTCACTCTTTATGATGTGCAAAACATTTCTCCAATGGAGAAGGGTCCCTTCTTAAATTAGTTTATGGATTCTGCTTAGATCTGGTCTCCTAACACCCAGCATCATGCAGCCAACTAGTAACAGCAGGGTATTACACTTTTAGAACAATGTTTCACGTAACACTTAGCACTTTCCCATATATCATCTCCATTAATCCCTAAAAATACAGCCATCCTCATCTGACTATTGAATAACCTGAACTCTAGGTTTTTTTCAAGGTCATCTGGTGAGGAAATGAATAAGGAAGATTAAACACTGTTACTGATTTTCATCAAAAAACAGCTTTTACCTCTTAGAGCACAAGACATATTGGTGGCTGAAACTAGTAAATGCCATAAATTTAGAGGTTTGCATCTGAATGTGGAAAATATGTTTGAAGAACTTTTAATGTAATATGTCGTTCTAAACTGATCTTTGAGAAGGTAAAATGCTTAATGAAGCATGGTGTTTAAGCACAGCAGTAGTGTTACACTGTGATCTCCATAAAAAAGGGAGGTTCCATGGTCCCTGCCCCACCTAATCAAGGGCAGAGCTGAGCCAGGAGGAGAAGCTGAAGAAGACTTGGAAGAAGGCTTAGAGAAGAGACTTGGAGGAGGAATGTGGAGCAGAGACATGTGAGAAAGAAGGGAGCATCTGCTTCTTGGCTTTGGACCTGCCCTAGGAACTTGGGAGACAAGGAAGAAATCCATGGGTGAGAGATGCGTGGGAAGGCTGACGTTCACTGCCTTTATCTTGATTTGTACTTTGCTTTTGCTCCTTTTGGTCCAGAGTTTCCTGGCCCCTTCTTCCCCTTTCCTAAGGTTTCCTATGATGCCTCGGACTTGTGGCAAGCTTTAGGGCCTCACTGACCCCAGAATGAGGATGGGGGACTTTGGGTATTTTATTGGGAAACTATGATCTTCTCTCTCCATGCACTCTCTCCTATAAAAGTATGCTTTATTTTTATTTGGCAGATGGCAGACCCCTTTAGAGCATGTACATTTGGGGGTCCTGGGGTACCCATAAGTTACCCCACTAAAAGTTGTGTAAAACTTTTAGTTGTTTAAAATGTGGTTGTGTAAAATGGTAGGGTGATACAGGATCTAGGAATATCACTTGTGTGTTTCTGCTCTTCCTTCCTCCATGAATTTACTCAAGTTAAATGGCAGTAACACGAACACCAAGTAAAAGGAAAATCATCAAAACATAAGTAAAGCTATGACACATGGCTAGAAAAGGGTGCAATTTCCATTATTAAATCTTGGTGGTGATGGAGGGTTTATGGGTAGTTGATACCATGTAATTCCTAGGTCTTATTTAGCAACAGTTCACAGAGCAACTTCCTTTTCTCTCTCAAGAAAACTGCCTTTCCAAGTCACTGTCCTTTCAGAGCAGCCCAGCCAGTCCCCACAACGCTCTCCGCAGGCATCTCCCAACCGCTGAATCTATGGCAAGTGCTCTTAGACTGAGCTAGCATTGACAGTGGGAGTTTAAAAAAATTAAAAATTGTTTTCTAGTTCAGTGCTCAGGGGAGAGTGAGCAACCAGAGTTTCATGGTCTTGTAGACTCCTAATTTACTCAGATATGTTTTCATGTTCAATGGCTTATAGCAAAATTGGGGCTCATAAGATAAGCCAGCTTCCCTAAGGTAATATGAATTGCTCACTGCAAAACAATTTTGACTCAGCCAGTGTTGAACACACAGTCATAAAGAATAGGGACCAGGTGATGGGCAATGTATAAACCTGAAACCAAACAGATTTAGGAATTAAAGCATTCCAAGCTTATCAGTTGCTCCCCACGGACTAGTGTGTGACCCTGCCAAATGGCGTTGTCTGCACTTGTCGTCCTATTGCATTTGCTGTGCATCAATTTATCCATATTTATCCTCATTCTCTCTGATGAGAACAGGAATCTCCATTTTCTTAGGGACTTTAGTTACTTCCTGATACTAAGGAGGAAGCATTAACTCTTCCAATCTTAGGGTGTTTTTAAGGACATAACAATAATGGCACATAGAGTGACCAGAAAAATAGTAATCTACCTCTCTTAGTCATCTACCTTTCTTAAGTCTACCACTTAAAACAACATTTTCAGTGTTGGTGACAACATAATGATCATGTCATATAAAACAGTGATATAAAACTGCATTGAGTCACAGTGAAATATAGTATTGGTAGTTGTAGGCCTCTCCTTGGGTGAAGCCAAGAGGGTTTTCATGTCTCCTGAAATTACAATCATAGCCAAGTTGGAACTTTTCTTATTTGCACTTAATTCCATAACTCTTGCTAAATAATAAAGTCTTAGGTCTTATAGATCAGAGTTTCTTGAATCTTATAAATCCAGAAAGCTCATTTTAAGAATTCTAAGATGTTGGAGAAGTCTGCCAAGGTCTCTAGAATTTGAGACTATTTAGAGACTGTCTACATTGGGTCTAGAAACTAGCTTTTTCTTAGTGAAAAGTTACTACACAAAGAGTCAAAACATCACCCTCGTCCTTCTAAGGGGATCATTGCCTTTTCTAACCATTCCACCTTCTTTCTTAGTGCCTTGGGAATAGCAACATCTATATAAACCCAGCTTCAACCACATAACTCTTGTGTTCAAAATGTTTTTCATTATGCCCAGTCATTTAAACAGAGCAGATGGCATTCAATTTGTTTAGAAAAACCCCTTTAGAAACTACGTATTTGCTTATTGTAATGATTTTGCTTTAGACTCCACCCGACACTTTAGCATTTACATCATCACTGCAGAGTTTGAATATTATTTATCAGTGAACCAGTACCTTTCCTGTCCTGAAAGGGGACATGTGTTCATTTTCTTCCAAACTTGAAGACTATCTATAAGCTGATAAAATACAAATAGGAAGATGGGAATTTTCAGTCTTTCAATTCAGTTTCTGACCATACTATTAATATAAAGAACTTTATACCCATTATTAAATAAATAAAAGGAAATAAGAATTTCTGCAACACAAATAATGCCATTCTCATTAACATTATGGATTTTTTTACATCATTATTGCTGTGTAAACTTGTACATTTCCTGAGACCACCTGACATTTCAAATTGACACTTATCTGTCATATGTACTTAGAATAATCTCCATAGCAACTCTCTTTCTCTTTAATTTTTTAGTATTGTTTTTGTATCTACTATTGTTATTTTTAAATGTAAATTATCTGGTTGTTTGGGTGCATCAATCAGATGCCAAAAAAAAAATTCGTTAAAACCTAGCATAGCATTGTGGTCTGCTGTGTCTAGAAATGAAAGAATGTTCAATAAAGCCTGGTTTTTCATTATTATGTAGCTTTGTGGTATTCTTTCTCATAGCTTTAACCTCAGTATCCTTGCCAAAAAAAAGAAGCCAGATATAACAAATACTTTAAAAGCTGAGTCTATCATTGAGGTAGTTAGTTTCCATTCCTTTTATCTTACCTTATTGTGACAGCTGAAATCGGGCTCTGGAGAGCTTTACATTCCCAAAACTGCTTCTTAATAGATTCTAAGAGAGTCACCGGGTTATCTGAAGAATCCTTGGCAGATATAGATAAAGAAAAAAACACTATCCTACACTTTGAATCTAGAGACAACTGTGTGAACAATTACAAGGTCATTTCAAAGAGTGTTTGTGTGGAAACCTAGTAGGAGAATTGCACCTTCACATAACTGTTTTCCCTTCCCCCCAACTCACCCATGTCTACACCCACTGCTCCTTCCTCCACGAACTACTGTGAAACAACCCTGTGTAAGCTTTCTGTCCAAGTGCCCTCTTGTTACACTTGTGCCTGTCTCCTCAGGTCATCTGTGAAAGTTCTCTATACAACTGGGTGGATTTCCCAGGGGCTGCTAAAAAGTCATACACAGAAAAACACACAGAACCCTCTGTCACCTGGAATCTGGTGTCCAAATATGGTGACTTATAAATCATCACTTTAAACCTCATGCTTATAGCTAACACCATTTAGACCCCAGGAAAATGCTTTTATTCATCACTTTCTCTATATCCTAGAAATAAAATGCCACCATATCCAAACAACATAAAGCTTTAGTATTATATTGACATATTGACACTAAAGACAGACACAGCCATGGAGTCAAAAAAGGATTTAGGCATCAGAAATACATAGATAACTATATACTACATACATTTATATACATATATACATATATCTAAAGAAAAACTAATTTACTTGTCAAATCCCACCATGAGGTAGCAGGGATGCAATGGATTCTGCAGATCAAGCCACATTTCCCTGTAAAGCTGAACATCTATTTTCTCACTCTTCTTTATCTTTCAATTCATAGTTCTGGAGATATTATGGTTCAGTGCAATATTCACAACCATTTGACATGACTGAGAAGTATACTGCAATATTTAACAATTCTTTTTTGTCTTAAATGTTTGCATCTAACCATCAGACCAATGGCAAGAGAAATGAAAGCAAAAATAAGCAAATGGGACTACATAAAGCAAAAAAGTTTCCTCACAGCAAAATAAACTATCATTTAAGCAAAAAGACACCCTACTTAATGGAAGAAAGTATCTGCACGTTATATATCTGACATGGGGCTAATATGCAAACTCTAAAAAAAAAAATTCATACAACTCAACAAAAGAAAACAAACTCAAGTAAAAAATGGACAGAAGTGCTAAATGGACACTTCTCCAAAGAAGACATACAGATGGCCAACAGACACATAAAAAATGTTCATGATCACTCATCATCAGAGAAATGCAAATGAAGACCACAAAGAGAGATCACCTCACACCTGTAAGAATGACTAACATCAAAAAGACCATAAACAATAAATGTTGGCAAGGGTGTGAAGAGAAAGGAACCCTCATATACTGTTGGTAGAATTGTAGACTGGTTCAGTCCCTAAAGAAAGCAATATGGAGATTTCTCAAAACATTAAAAATAGATCTACCACATGATACAGTAATTCTACTCCTGGGTATTTACCCAAAGAATGCAAAAGTACTAATTCAAATGGGTATCTCCTATGTTCATTGCACCACTGTTTACAGTAGCTACATTATGGAAACAACCTGAGTGTCCAGTGACAGATGAGTAGATTAAGTAGATGTTGTGTGTATGTGTGATACTATTCACTATATAAATATATGGAATACTATTCACTTTTAAAAAGAAGATCAATTCTTGCCATTTGCAACCCATCGATGAACTGGAAGGGATTTTGCTATGCAAAATAAGTTAGAAAAAGGAAGACAAATACTAATGATTACACTCATGTGGAATATAGAGAAACAAAACAAGGAATAGGTAAAAATAAACCTAACAAATCCTGAAATCTGACTAGAAATCTGACTAGAACTGAGACTACGAGAAGGGAAGGGTATGGAGTAGGGAATCAAGTTAGGGAAATGGGCCCAATGAACTGAAAGATTATGGATGTTTTGGTGGTGTGGGTAATATGTATCTGAGGAGATGTGAACCTATACTCTTAAGTTTTTTTTTTTTAAAGATTTATATATTTATACATACAGCTGGGGTACAGGCCAGAGGTGTGGGGCGGCGAGAGGGTTCACCAGAGACAGAGTGGGGAGCAGAACAGGCAGATCAGAAATACACTGCTGAGGAGAGCAGCGGGCAAGGCAGGAGAGGTCTGCCACGCCATGTGGGATTCTTCCTGGCCGGGCGTCGAACCCGCTGCAGGAGAGGTCTGCCGCGCCATGTGGGATTCTTCCTGGCCGGGCGTCGAACTCGCCTAGCCGCTGCCGACAGCTCCACAGCGCAGCGCTTAACCGCTGCGCCACCAGGGAGGCCCCTGAACCTATACTCTTAAATAATATACCTCACTATAAACTAACATGACTTCATTAAAAAACCCCATTCTTTACAAAATAAATAAACCTTAAATATCACTACATTAATAACATTAAATAAAAATAAAGTGTTATTTTTATTAATTATAATTTATACTTCCACCTTTAAGTTTAATTGGTAATTATGAATATTAAGCTTTAAAGAGTTATATAAAAACAATAGCTTTACGCAAAATTTTTAATTTGTTATTTATGTGGTTAAAATTTCAAGGTAGGAAGAGAGAATATATTTTATATAACAGTTTGTCAATTGATTTATAACTTATAAATGCCCAGGCTGCACAAATGTTAGGGACAGCCCTACTGTTTGCCTGTAGTCAGTCAAGAATTCCCTGGGTGGGGCCTCCCTGGTGGTGCAATGGGTTAAGCCTCAGCCTATGAAGCTGTCCACAGCCACTGCAGCATGAGTTCGATCTCCAGCGAGGGAGCTTCCCACCTGGCGCATCAGACCTTTCCTGTCTCGCCCACTGCTCCCCGCAGCAGTGTCTTTCAGTTAATCTGCCTGTTCTGCTCCCCATGCTGTCTCTGGTGAATCTTCTCACCCCCCCACACCTCTTGCTTTTACCCCAGTTATTTTATGCAGAAGAAAGGAAGGGAGGGAGGGAGAGAGGGAGGGAAGGAAAGAAGAGAGGGAGGAAAGAATTCCCTGGGTGACCACTTCCCAAGCTTCTCTCTCCACATTACTCTGTGGTCATTCTTGGATTCTCATGAATGCATAGAGATGAACATAGACCATCCACTGAGGATTTTATCATCCATATTCTCATCTTTCTACCAGCACTCAAATATACAATGACATAATCTCAAGGTTTAGGGAAATGGAAGGTATCAAATTCTCACCGAATTGTAAGACAGCTATCCCACGATATATGTCCAAGTGAAATTTCATTCTTTGTTTGATATTAAGATTTTATGAACCATTCTAAAATAATGAAAGATATATTCACATCAAGTATATAATATGTATTCTGTAAGCAAAGCAAAATTTTCTGATCAATGAGTCATTCACTTTAAAAAAGAAAAAAATTACTCATGTGGGCTACAATTATTTGGTAAAAGTTTCTAGAACATTGCTTTTTAAAAACTCACTATATTTTTATATAATTGCTGTATGTTTTATATTTAAAAAGTTAAACAGCACTTTGAACTTTTTTGGGAATAAACTACTCTTGTATCACTATTTTAGGAATCCCCAGTATGTAGCTAATGGGAAGGAGGTTATTTCACCATTCTGTGCTTTAAAGTCTGCAGGGATCCATCTCTCAGAATGTGTAATACATGTGTAAGCTGCTATTAATAATAATTTGTCGTGATTAGGAGAAAAATTAGGTAGTCCTTTGACTGTCAGGTTGTTATCCTAATGAAAAGCTGTCAAGATAATTTTATTTTACTCTGAAATGTCTCCATCAATTAACTTTAGCTGATTGCCAGAACATTAACCTTGGTTTGTCTTTCAGATCTGCT
This sequence comes from Scalopus aquaticus, assembly GCA_004024925.1. Taxonomy (NCBI): domain Eukaryota; kingdom Metazoa; phylum Chordata; class Mammalia; order Eulipotyphla; family Talpidae; genus Scalopus; species Scalopus aquaticus. Next base: position 103,264 of record PVIJ01002971.1, on the reverse strand, counting down.
GTTCCCAGAAGGGTATGTAAACAAAGACATGGTATCAGATGTCTCACTGTTTAAAGTGGATTTGTTAGATATTTTCTCTATGCTATATAAATCTAACGGCCTAATCATGAAAAACACAGTATTTTCCTGAGATTAAAAAAGCATATCTTCAAGTGTCAAACTGTAAATCTTATGGTAGATGCAGGTCCTATTCAGGTTTTTCATTGTCCACAGAACTACTTTATTCAAGTGAAGCAATGAAATAATTGACTCAGCATAGTGATACCCATCATTATGATTCATATTAGTAGTGACAACTACAAGATCTCCTTGAATAATATCGGTGATAGCAGAAAGGTTACATCCATGGTTCACACACAAAGCAAGTTCAGACAACAGGAGACAGCAAGCTATCAACATGAGTGACCCTCCAAGAACAGAGTTTAAGCTGATGATAATATCCTCGAACTGCCAGCTCACCCCAGTTCTGTTCCTCAGTTCACTTCTATTGGAGTTCTGTTCCTTCATAGGAACCAGAAAAAACTGGGGTTCTCATACAGAAAGCTATGATTCATATGTCTCTTGCCATAGAGCTAAGTTCTTTATTATCCCAATTTTATTTGGAAAAAACATAGGGACAACATATTATAAATAATGTTGAACTTCTCTACAGTTCATCAAAATTTCACATTGAATAGTATTTATGTTCTTCTTCTACTTGATTGTAATCTCCTTAAGGACAGACACAGTATTCAACATATAATTGTCTCTCCCAAATATCCAACACAGTAGTAGATGTTCAATAATTGCTGATTGAGAGGGTAAATGAATGGACATCTACTTCTGGTGAGTATTTTTTTTTTTTTCAGATATTAATGGAACCCAACCAAAGAGTCCAAGGGAATATTGTTTAGACCTTATTAATTATACTGGAAACCTTGTAAGATTAAAAGGATTTTTCGGACTAAATTCTACCTGCAGGAGAAAACATATAGAAGTTTTTTTCTCATAAAAGAAAACCACTCATGCCTGAGAGCATTTAACTAGTTGGCAAACTAGAACTTCAGTTTTCAAGGCCTCACTGATCAAGGAACAGAAATTGCCCTAGGGGAAATTTTAACAGGAGCCAGTCCCCTTCATAAAGTTCCATTCTCAGTTTAAGTCAGATGTAACTAACCATCTCCTCTCCCAACACTTAAAGGAATGTTGATAAAGAAGAAGTTTCCTAAGGTGTTAAAGACAAAAGTTCACCATTATGCAGATTAGCAAACCAAATTTAAATTCACTGGGGAGCTGTGACAAATGTATCCTACTGGTGCAGGATGTTGCTGGAGAAGGCTGTGTGGGGCAGGGAGTAGGGCATCTTGGGAACTTTGTACATCTCACTCAATTTTGCTGTGAACTGAAAACTGCGGAAAAGAATAAATTCCATTAATTAAAAGAGGACGAGTCCTCAAAATTCTAAAACTCAGAATTTATTTTAAAGGACCCCAAACTCTTAATATCTATGCTCTTCAAGAAAACAAAAATCCTCTCTGAAGGAATGCACCATCACTCCAAACCTTGAAAATTCCCAGAAATATTTTTGTAAGGATAATACACATCATCAAACACCACCCCCAAATACCCAAGGAATCATGGGTAAAATATAACAGAAACAGAGTTCTTAAAATTTCAAATACTGACATAATAAAACTTCCATTTAAAATGAGTGAAGTACAAACTCGAAAATAGTTTCAGAAAATAGAAAATGTGGTGTAAGATATTGCAATAACAATGAAATAGTCCTTTTAGGCATAATAAATAAATACAATAACTGCAACAGAAAACTCTGCAAATAGATTTGTCAGATAAGACATATCAGAACAAACATTGTAAATTGAGAAGCCAAAGGGACCACTTCGAAAAGCAGCATAGAAAGAAAAATTGGAAAGTATAAATGAGCAGAAAAGATACAGAGAAGACAGAGTAAGAAAGTGTGGTATATGTATAACCGGAGTTCCAGAAAGAAAAGAAGGAAGGGACTGAGCATCACAGGGAAATTACTCAACAAGACCACTGGTAGATATGTTAGGCTGTTAGAACAAAGCGATGCCGGTGTGTGATGTTGCCGAGATTCAGCTGCTGCTGCTGTTGCTTCTCACCCTGGTAGTCCTTAAACTGCTACAGGGTAACCCCAATGTGGAATGGGATGGCCTGACTGTGGGTCCTCACCCGTGCACTTAAAAGGGACTTATAATGAGACTCAACTGCAAGTACACACAAAAAGGGGTAATAAATGTACACCAAAAAGGCGGGGGAAATGAAGAAATGAATAACTCAGGGAGAAAGAGAGAGATAAATTGGTGAATTCGCCCTACCAGTTCTGCTGAGCTGGAATCCCAACTGCACGCTGAAAGCCAGCAAAAAGCCAAGAGCCCCGGCAAGGCCCACATGTCTGGTAATATGCCAAACATGGCTGCTTCATTCCACCCTCAGTTCCCAGCAAGCCTCCCTTTGGTGGTGATTGTATTATGGGATTTGTAGTCCTTGGTGTCTTGGATCTCTGGTCTGGGATGGGAGTCAGGTCCATAAAACCTGTTTGCGGAGTTTGTTCAGGACCTCCTTTCCGCCAACAAAACTACCATGAGTTCTTATCTCACAAAACTGTAAAAAGGAATTCACAGACTTCAGATAAGTAGGCAGAGAGAAGTAAACTTTGTTCAAGAAAGTAAAGAAAAGTTTATTAAGGAGAAAAGGAACAGAAATAAAGTGGCACTCGCAGACCTGTGAAGCCAGGCCAGGGAGGGGCAAGGAAGCCAAAGTGGAGTCATGTCTCAGGGAATATAGACCTTCTTTCCCTAATCATTCTAAAGCTCTGTCAGTCTGTTTGTGTGCGGTGGCATAACGAGTTAAGCACAGCACTACGAAGCTATCCAGAGCCACTGCAGCACAAGTTCGATCCCCGGCCAGGGAGCTTCCCACATGGCACAGCAGACCTCTCCTGCCTCACCTGCTGCTCCCCTCAGCAGTGTATTTCAGTCAATCTGCCTGTTCTGCTCCCCACTCTGTCTCTGGTGAATCCTCTCACCACCACCACCCCCACACCTCTGGCCTACACCAAAGCTCTTGTATGCATAAGTAAATAAATCTTTAAAAAAAAAAAAAAAGAAACCTGCATAGACACCAGCAGGCAGTCTTTGGACAAGAGCTACATTTGCCAGAGCAGAAATTGTTCTGATATCACATTTTTCCTTTGGGGAGAGGTTCTTTCCTTTGTGGAATTGTTATCTATAGTTAAATTAGTTACTTTTAGGGTATGACTGGGTTAATTTGTAAGGGCCCAAGATTCTCTAATGATCCTCAGAGTCCATATCCCCACCTCTGGTCCTGTGAATATTTTCTACAGCAATCTGCTACGTGGTGATTTTTCATTTCATTAGCCGGCTTAAAAACTATGTTCTTCATTTCTACCCCCACCTCCAGTTTCTGGTCTTGTGACATCTCCATCCCAAATTTTCTGCTGTAAGCCTGCATCATTTTCTAGAGTCTTCCATGTATTCCAACTGTTTAAAGATGAAAAAAGAAGCGCCCCGGGTGCCTTGGGCTTGGGAGTGGAGTGGAGTGTAGCCCTGAATGTGAGGAGGCGGGGTCCTGTGCCTCTGATCATACACAGTGTTGTAAACCAATGTTCCCTCCACTGAAAAAAAAAGGGAAAGAAATTGAAAAAAATACTATGAGCAAAAACATTGAATGAATGAATTAATGAATGAATGAAAGAATGAACAAGTAAAGGATATTTGCTAATTGTGATTACATTTTCCAGGAGAGCACTTACCTTAGGCTTCTGAGGACACTGCTGCTCACATTTGGGGTTAAGTTAACCAGCCCTCTTAAAATTTTTAGCCTTCCTGTTTCCAAAAGAACACATCTTTTTTTTTAATCACAGCAGCCATTCCTGGAAACTCATTCAAAAGCATTTTTCGACAATCATTTGTTCCTTTTAAAAGCTTTTTATCTTCAAAGTCCCTAATAAAGCTTTGGGTTTTTGTTTGCTTTTTGTTCCTAAATCAGACAATCTGCATAACAACTCTATTTCATTTGAAACCTTCAAGCAGAGCTAGAAGCAGCTGCCTGCCCACGATTTGTGGCATGTTATTGGTGCAGCTGAGGATTAGTCAACTGAGGTGATAGTTTTAATTATTTAGGCTGCATTTAACTCCTACTTCTTTCCCAAGATTATGAACAGGCTTTGAAGCTAAATCTACCTACAGACAATCCTACCTTTGCCAGTTACTTTCTCATCCTGAACAATTCCACCAACTTCTCAGAGCCTCAGTTTCTTCCATTTTGTGGCACAGATGAAAGGATAGGAAATAACAACAGGTAAGACCTCTCACCAGTATCTGATGCATAATAGATAATTCTAAATGGAAATAATTATTGTTCCTAAGTACATTAGTTGAATTCAGAGGTAAAGAATATGAGAATGGAGGAGGAGAAACCTAGAAGAGTGAATAGAATCCATTATTTTCTACAAATGTTTCCACAAAATGTAGGTAGGAATTGGATCATTAGCCAGTTTTCGTAGGTGACAGTGATTCATCTGTAGCCACAGGCACAGAATAGCTAAAATAGGAACATGCAGTTCCTTGAACCCTCCTTTGAATACATGAACTGTGTTTTATCCCAATCCCAGCCTGCAGCTGAATCCGGCATGTGGGGCCTTAAAGGTCCCACTTCTGCCACAAAGCCTACATTGACTCCGTCTTTAAGTCCACTTCTTTTTCAGACTCTGGTGGCACGTTGTGGTTATAGTTTCCCAGGAGGTCCTGAAGGCCCCCCCTCCAAAGGTTTATGAGGCCATAATTCTCCGTTACTAGATGGTCTTCATTTTCTGGTCTTCCATTCGTCTTTTATTCCCTCACACACATGTGAAATTACGGGTTGATACTGGCCTTCTCCTTGCATCAGCTTAACCTCAGAGTTAATCCGGCTTTATGAGGGAAAGAACAGATGACCACGATCATTCATAGCAATAAGTAGGTCTCTCTGCAAGGTACTTCTCATAATTTTTTATTGGTTTTTGACTAATTTCTTTTAAATCTAAGTTTTATATTTTCCTAAGAGAAATAAGATCATGAATTTTTTCAAAATTCATATAGTTATATGTCCTATCATTTTGTGTGTTCTTCCAGCATCTTCCTCTGAACAGTCTCCTCCACCTTGTGTTCTATTTTATTCTTTCATCACCTAATACATGATCTGCTTTTATGGAGGGGCTGCCATATTTGTGATATGGGTGAGTAGGGAGAAGGCTATATTCACTTCTTCATCCAAGTATTCTAATTACCTGGAGTGGATCTAGTACAAAGTTAGCTCTGTTTTTGTATTTATATTCCCATTTGTATACATGGAATATAGACACAAAAAATATGTGATTATATTCAGACTCCCATTAAGGATCAAAACCTGAAAACGCAAATCAGCTCTACTGAAACGTGTCACATCCAGGCATTCACATGTGAATTTCTTCTTACTGCCAAGGCTTGGCTGTCACTTGTAAAAATCTTCTCAAGACTCATTTGGAAAAGAAAAAAATATAAAACTATACAAAAGTTTTGTAGAACTGTTACAGCATCTGTATTTTATAATACTGAACCCATGATTTAAATAAGATTAATTTTTCACTGAAGCATTAACTCTACTTGCTAGTAGACAATTTCCCTATCTCTCACACTATAGCATATTGTTTTCTTGCATTGTTTGGATAAACCACTGTTAAGGGTATGAGAGGCCTTCAACCCATCGTCAGGGTCATTTTCTATTGTGTACAGAAAGACTGATTTGGGAGTGTACTGTTTGTCACATTTTTATTGATATGAGAAAAGTTTTCATGTTATTTGACCACATGCTCATAGTCACAGAAAAGATAAGTGGCAAAACTAGGAAAAAGCTATATCCGCTAAGATCATTTGAACTTTTTCCATTGCTCTATGCTGACCATGCTGCTCCCATCTCCACTCTTTCCTTTTCAGTGCTGCAGAGAGAACTGTTACTTCCAGAACAATGACTGTAATAAGTTTAATCAGGACCCATTCTACTAAGCAAAGAGATGACAACAAACTTGTGGAATTTCACAGTTTGCATGGCTTTTTGTTATTTCTCTAGGAGCCTTACCATAAAAAAAAAATGAACTACCAATCCCTGAAAGAAACTCTGGCTAAAATGGAATTTCACTGGAAAATTCCACTGCTTCAGTGTTGGCCATTGTTGAATTTTATTCTATATAGGAAGATGGTGAAATCATCTGAGAAACTAATAATTCTGTTATCAATATATTCACCAATTGGGCCTCCCTGGTGGTGCAGCAGTTGAGCGCTGCGCTGTGGAGCTGTCAGCAGCGCGCGCGGTATGAGTTCCACGCCCAGCCGGGGAGATTCCCACATGGTGCAGCAGGCCTCTCCTGCCTCGCCTGCTGCTCCCCTCAGCAGTGTATTTCTGACCTGCCTGTTCTGCTCCCCACTCTGTCTCTGGTGAACTCTCTCGCCACCCCATGCCTCTTGCCTGTACCCTAGCTTGTACGTATAAATAAATAAATCTTAAAAAAAAATCTATTCACCAATTAAGATTGACAACTCAATTATGGATACCCTCAATGTGTATGCTCGGAGATGGGTGGAGGGGTATTAAAAGATCTAAAATAAAAACAATGTTTGCAGAACAATTATCTTTCCATCTGGGTGAAGTCTGTTGATATTACAGTAGAAATTCAGAGAAGAAACTAACAGCATAACCTAGAATAAATAGATCAGACTGTTTGGAAGAGGTGGGACTCCATCTGGATCTTAAAACAGAAGTAAATTATGGGTAAATGAAAAGAAAGAAAGGTAGTAGAAAGGCCTGAGAATATATCTCAGAACAGGAGCAAGCACAGAGTGTCTATAGACTGCAAAATGGCTCCGTTTGTGTACGAGTGTGTGTACTAGTATATGGGGAATAGTGGGGTAAGGTAGCAAAGAGGATAGTTCCTCACACAATAATTAGGACTGAAGGACTTTCAGGGAGGTAACTGAGTATCAAATCTGAAAAATAACCAAGCTGAGCATGAAAATATATAAATAAGCTAAAATTTTTAGAAATTTAATGTGCATATAAAAGTATAAAATATAAATAGCCAAAATCTAAAATAACCATTATTTGTATTCCATTGTAAAAAAATCACCACTACCACATACTTGTTGTATTTGCCATTACAGACCACTGTGAAGCCCACCTAAAAGAACCGACATTCCTGTAAAATTTTTATTTCCTAGGCTTTGAAATAAAGGGCCTGAGGATTTACTCCAAGAACATTTTCACTCTTAAATTCCTTCATAACATCTTGTTCCTCTATATAGACTGAGGAATGGTGAAGCAGACCCCATTTCAAGTAAATCAGCTGCAACTTTGCAGACCTATTTCTAGGGCAAGCTTCCCTATTTGGCTTGTTTGTAAAGGCCTATGATTTGTGTTTATCAGTACTGAACTTTTCTGAAAAGAAGAAAGTCAAATTCTTTATTTAGGAAGGAGTGTAATGGCAAGAGAAATAAATGGAGAGTGAGCTTTTTCTCCTTCCTTTTAGTCCTGCCTTTCTTCATCCTCCCTTCCTGCTTCCTTCTATCTATTATTTATCTGCAACCATGGATTACCTAAATTTTGCCATTTTGAAGCAAGACTTCATTTACCCTTTGAGGAGCAGATGACCCTTTGCTTGGTTAACTACTGTGATCAACCAGTTTGGGAATAAACACAAGATTTCCTCATGTCTGGAAGTAGAAAAATAGTTAATCTGTTCTACAAATGCACAATAAAGCAAAAACTGAAGATAGGGCAGAAAATGGGAGTGGGAGGTGAAGGAGGGGAAAAGAAGCCAACCATCAAGGCCTCCAGAGTCATACCAAGCACGGAGAGAGGACTATGAAATACTACTGGATTCTTTCCCTCTGGGGTTCAAAATTTAAACTAAATCCCTACACATAATCTAAGTTGAGTGAATGGTGATAGGGGGAAATTAAAGAAAGCAAATTGTACCCATAACTGATGACTAAGAGATCAGCAGGTAGATATGAGGCATGAGAGAAATGAGATGTACAGAAGGAACGAGAAATTGGGTCAAGAGCTGATAAATGAGAATGGAAACTCTCTGGATTTTGAAAAAATCTTGGGAATTCCCATTAGATAGGAATAATGTTTTAAAGTAAATTTAACTTTCAGAATAAAATAATCTTCTCGAACATATAATAGAGATATATACATTTACCCATATGCCCATATCTGTAGTTTTACCTAAAGATCAATGTACCATCTTGGCTTACATGTTCCTTGCACTATAGATTTAGATCATGGTTTTAAGTACCTGTCAGGAAAACTGTCATTCATATATAATGATCTCAGAGTCATTTACTTTGCAGCTCTGTTTTGGTTTATATTTCTAAATTATGCCCAGCAGATTCACCACAAACATTTTTGCAGCAAAATTAACTGACCATAAGACAATTTTGCCATTAAAAAAGATAAAATCACAAAAAATAAAAGTCAACCATTAAGGATTCAGGATATAATATCTGACAGGTTTTTTTTATTATATAAAAATAATCTGCTACAAGTCTCTTCAGATTTTCCTGGAAGTAAAAGGAACAGAGGGAGATGTTACTAGTTCTCTCATTATTTATAATGTATCTAATTAATGATATATATCTGGGCTATATTAGGTAATGTTCCACCACATTCCCTATCCTTACATAAAATTTTCAACATATTCAAGAAACTCATACTCATCAGGATTACATAATCTTTTCTTTTTGTCATGTCTTCCAGTTTCCTAAGCCTCTCTTTGTCTTCTTCTACACTCAGTAACTGAGTTTTTAATTTCAGTTCATATATTAGAATTCTCTGACTACTCTATCTCATCATCTATCTTTATTAATAGTGTTTTTCAGTCTGTGTCTAATGATTTCAATATCTGATAACCTATCAGTTAAAAAGTGTGGCATAATTAGAGGCTCTTTCTGAAGTCTGCTTGACAGTCATTTTCTTTCTTTTTTGGGGGTCCAATCAAATTATGGACAAATAGCCATATTTCACTCAGAGATGCTTGAAGATGATTTTTTGTCTTTAGATAGGCTTGGCTATTTCTGGCCCACCCTTACTCTCTGAGGTATGGCCCTTCTAGGGAACTAATTGGAATTCTAAAGTATTTAGTAGGACCCTTCCTTTTCTGTGGGTCCTGATTTCAAAATAATTGTCTCCTCAAACGCAGAAGGCAGTTTAAATTCTTCTAAACTTTTCAGTCTCCAGGCTTATATTTACTTCCTTAATATTTAATGCCACAAATCTTAAATATTTGCAAATACTTTAAGAGGAAAAATTTCATAGAATGTGAAGCTTAAAAATAGAAGATAACCCTCATTGTGCTTGTTTTTGCTCTAGAAGTTTCTGTTACATCCTATGTTCATTGGTGTTCCCAAACCTTTTTTGTGGTGGTGGTGGTGGTGGTGGTGGTGGTAAGGTGGAAAACATACTTTACTCAGTTTTCCTGTTGCTTTCTGTGGACACGTTCATCAACAGCAATCTATACCACCATTACTGGAAGTAGAAAGTTCCTTGCTTTCTTTTTAAAGGAGTAATTTGTACATTTACCCTAAAAAAAATGCTCATTGTCTGCTTTACAGAAGTAGATGGATCTGGAAATGCACATAATTACTGATAGTGCAAAGTTGGTTTTTCATCACTTCTCATTATAAAGCCAGAACAAGTTCTCATTGAGTACCTTTTCAAATCAACAGAGATAAATGAGAACTGATGACAGACTACTATGAGAATTTATATTCATCTTTAGTTGCCTAATTGTTCAGCATTTTAAATTTCCATTACTTTCAACACCAGTAATTCTTGCTTTCATATGGTACACTTGACAAGGAAGAAGATAGATCATTGAAAACCACGGATAATTCAGTATCTATTTTTGGTCACTAATTTTAAGTTTTTTCTCCAAACTTTTGTTGCCTTAACCAGAAAAATACATACATCTTTTCACATTACAGGTAACACACAAACACTTAAGAAAATTCGCAAGGACAAAAGAGAGAGCAAAAGTGGACAAGCAGAACTCCTAAAAAAAAACCTATAAATGAAAAATATCTCCAATGTAAAGGGAAATTTTAAGTGACACTATGGAACAGTATGTACTTAAAAAATATTTTTTAATACTTAGAAAAACTTATGAGAAATATATTGTATCCATTTACATACTGCCCAAAAAAGGCTAAGAGCTATCCAAATAAAGGTTGACAGTCTTCTTAGGTAAAACAAAAGCAACAATCAAATCCTTTTATTGCTTGTGAAAAAAAGAAGTTAGGATGAACATCTAGCAAGATTTTGAGCAGATAAAAAAAGGGGAGTAGTCCTTAAACTTTTAGGTTTTTTTGCACTTATTTTTTTAATTGAAACTTTTACTGAGGTAATTTTTAATTCTCCTCATTTGGAAGAATTAATACTGAAATATCTAGTTTGTCCTATCTAGTTTGCATTATCTTGCAAAACTATATTATAGCAATGCAACGGGAAATTCATACAATCCAGCATATTCCTCATATACATCCAATTTTACTTACTTGTGTATATGTCTGTGTATGTAGTTGCATATGACTTTATCACATGTACAGATGCATACATTCACCACCACAGTCGAGACAATGAAGAGATCCATCACCTCTTATGGTCTTGTCACCAACACTCTGTCTCCCTGCCACACCTTCTCTGGGTTCCTAGCCCCTGGCAACCACTAATCTGTTTTCCATTTCTAAAACTTAGCCACTTCGAAAATATTACATAGTGAAATCACATAATATATCATCTTTGGGAATTGTTTTCTTCGCTCATCATAACCTCCTAGAGACCTACTCTATTGTAACATGTATTACCAAGCAATGGGGTCTCTACCCTATGGGCATAGATGGGACGACGTTATCACTATTTGTGAAATAGGCCTTATTGAGAATTAATTGGCAAGGAGGTAGGATATAAACTCCAATCTACCTCCCTGTCTAAGAAAGGAAATAATGTTATATAGATTTGGGGGACCAGGTGGAAAACAAGAAGTTGTCTTGACTGTAAAGTGGGTTGGGGCAAAGAAATGTGGATTTGCCTAAAGCTCATTGGCTAGTCACACGGCAGTTCATAACTGAAGTATGAAGAGGCTTTTCTTCAACTAACTTGGGATCTGAATTTTTGTTGTTAGCTTCTGGGTAGCCATTACCCCTCACCCACCCCTTGTGCCCACACCCCCCAGCATTCTTCTCCAATTGGAAGCTCAGCTCAGGCTGTTTGGGGCAATGTGCTCATGCCTGTTCAGATAACTATCTGTAAATATAAGCTCCAAAGGGAAATTGAGCTGAGTTTATCCTCTCCTTTATGCTCTTAGGGACTGAGATCAATTTAGACAGTTAGCTCAATTCATGTATATCAACAGTTCACTCCTTTTTCATGCTGAGCAGTATTCTGTTTGGAATTTTTTTTTTAAGATTTATTTTATACATACAAGCTGGGGTACAGGCCAGAGGTGTGGGGTGGCGAGAGGGTTCACCAGAGACAGAGTGGGGAGCAGAACAGGCAGATCAGAAATACACTGCTGAGGGGAGCAGCGGGCAAGGCAGGAGAGGTCTGCCCCACCATGTGGGATTCTCCCCAGCCCTCGAACTCGCATCACCGCTGCTGACAGCTCCACAGCGCAGAGCTCAACTGCTGTGCCACCAGGGAGGCCCAGTATTCTGTTTTGAATTTAAAATTTGGTTTGCCACTCACCTCTTGAAGGCTACCTAGACTGCATCCAGTGTTTGGCTTTTATGAATAAAACTACTACAGACATTTGTGTATGGGTTTTTATGTGAACATAAGTTTTCATTTTGGGTGATAAATGCCCAATAGTGCACTTGCTAGGCCAGAGAGTAATTATATGTTTAATTTTATTTATTTATTTATTTAATAAATATATATTTTTATTGTTATTTATGTCTTTTACATTTTGTATTCCCCTTGGGTAGCCCACCACCAATTCACCCGTGATTCATCTCCATGGTCCCTTGTGTTCTTTTCTATTCCATTTTGTGCCCTTTCCCTTTCCTCCCCCCCACCCCATCCGCTGATTGTCTCTCTCCTATTTGGTTTCCTTATAGTCCTGTTATAAGTGAAACCATTCGATATTTTTCTCTTTCTTTCTGGCTTATTTCACTGGGTATGATCCCCTCTAATTTCATCCATGTCGCTGCAAATTGCATGTGTTTATCTTCTTTGAATGCTGAATAGTATTCCATTGTGTATATGTACCACATCTTCTTGATCCAATCATCTATTTTTGGACATCTGGGTTGCTTCCATATCTTTGCTATTGTGAACAGCGCCGCAATGAACATACAGGTGCATGCATCCTTTAGGATTAGTGTTTTTGTGTCTTTTGGGTAAATTCCCAAAAATGGGATTGCCGGGTCGTATGGGAGCTCCATGTTTAGCAGTTTGAGGAATCGCCATACAGCTTTCCATAGTGGTTGGACCAGTTCACATTCCCACCAGCAGTGTAGAACAGTTCCTTTTTCTCCACATCCTTTCCAGCATTTGTTGTTGCCTGTATTTTTAATGTGTGCCATCCTCACAGGTGTGAGGTGGTATCTCATAGTGGTTTTGATTTGCATTTCCTTGGTTATAAGTGATGTTGAGCATTTTTTCATGTATCTGTTGGCCATTTGTTTTTCTTCTTTGGAGAAGTGCCTTTTGAGCTCTTCTGCCCATTTTTTAATTGGGTTATTGGCTTTGTATTTGTTGAGTTGTGTGAGTTCCTTGTAAATTTTTGTTATCAGTCCTTTATCAGATGTATTGTGTGCAAAGATCTTTTCCCAGTTGGTAGGGTGTCTGTTAGTTTTGGTTAATGTCTCTTTTGCTGTACAGAAGCTTTTTATTTTGATGTAATCCCATCTGTTTATCTTGTCTTTCATTTCCTTCGCTTTGAGGGATGTGTCTGTCTTTCAAGATTTTGCTGAGATGTATGTCGTGTAGAGTTTTGCCTATATTTTCTTCTATACATTTTATGGTTAATTTTATTTTTTTTTTAAATTGCTCAACTTAAAAAAAAAAAGCTCAAGTGTCTCTACTTCTTCACCAGCATTTTTATTGTCACTGTTTTCTATTGTTATTGTGATGTATACAGGTACTCATTGTGGTTTTAATTTGCATCTCCCTGATGGCTAATAATGTTGACTGCTTTTTTCATGCTTCTTTCACTTGTTTTAATTCTCCTGTTTAGCATGAAGATTTGCAATATTAGTGATCAGAAGAAAAGAAAATGTTTAAAAATTCATCCCTTATTATCTTCTCAGCTGAAATCTAGATTTTCCTGATGAAATTTCTTACCCAAATAAAAGAGACCATCATGAAACCTCCTTATTGAGAACTATAGATGCTGACATGGATATTGCATTTATGTGCTTACTTTGGAAACTTTTTAATATGAAAAATTCAAACATACAATAAAGTGAATAGTACAAATGAACTCTCATGTACCCATTGCATCAAGTTTCAGTAATTACCATTATTTTGCCAATATTATTTCATGAGTTAAGTCATGAGATTGTCAAAGCTGGAGGACATAAATTGTGGAACAAAGATTCAAAATTCTTTCTTTTTGCATTATTGCAAAAAAAAAAAAAAGCAACAACACATGATCTATGAGGCAGGCCTACATCCTGAATTTTTTAAATTAGTTTTAGCTCTTTTTATTTTTATTGTTATTTTATTATTATTTATTTTATTATTAGTCTTTGCTGAACTATAGTCCCACTGTTCTATACCTGTACGCAGACTGACTGTGCTATGAAAATACAATTTATTTATTTGAAAAAATAAAATATGCTTCCTTACTAAATGGAAAGTCAGGAAATAAACACATAAATCTTTTCTATGCAGAGGACAATTGTTCTTCTTACTCTAAATTCAATTCTTCTGCTATAAGAAATGACTTTAAATTTGTGCTGAGTTAACTTTTGTAAACAAGTCCAGTTGTACCACAAGTTCAGATGCCCTTGAAACATTTCTTCTCTCTTAGATACTATAGATGACAATGAGGTCACTTCACAATTGCTGCTTTTCTGAAGACCACAGCTGGCTCAGTTTGGTCAGCAATATTCTCATTCCACATTTCCCAAGTCACCACAGTATTTCAGCTGACCCCTTCAGAGCAGATTGTATCTATATAATATGCTTCCACAATAAAACATCTATAATCAAAAGACTGCAATAGCTATTGAGTGGTATGGACTAACCCTGGACCAGAAATGTTCTATTTCATATCCTTTCAAAAACTGTTTTCTTACCGAAAGTTTAACGTCCTTATTTTTTCAAACCAAGCATAAGTGATGACTGATTTTTGTCCTTGAGCCACTCCTTACCTGGACTATGCCATTGTTCAAAGCAGAATTCTTTTTGATTCTGTACAGGTAAAAATTCATAAATTAATTGATATCCTTATTGTTTTGTGTTAATTTCTTCATTTTCATTGCAAGGATCACTTTAGCATCTCTTTAAACATGTTAAATATTTTATTGAATGACCTGTGTTATAGTTGAGAATGGGCTGAACAAAACTACGAAGTCTGGAACGCCACATTTCAAACTGCCTTTACATCAGCTATACTTTTCTGTCCCTCTTCCTCCCTCAACTCCTGCCAATAACAAATGTATGAGTAAATAAATAAATAGGCAATTTAATTCCTGTTCTTTAAAATATCACTATCAAGAAATGTGATAATTATTTATCAAGAAATGTGATAAAATTAATGCCTAAATTTGTCACCACCCTTTTCTTCTTTTTTTCCCTTTTAGAAAGGGTATTCTTCATTGCTTATACATGGCAGTTCTTTAAATTCTTATTAAATCATGCATTTTATTCCTTCCCATAGTTTTATCCTTTAAAAAGAATGTCTCCCTGAGCTGTATCCAAGCTGATTGTATTTGCCTTAGCCAATTGAGGCTGCTAGAACAAACATTATAGACAGGGCGGTTTAGGCAATAAACATTTTTATTTCTCTCACTTTCGGGTGCTGGGAGGTCCAAGATCAAGGTATTGGCAGATGTGGTGATTGGAGCATCCTCCTCCTGGCTTGAAGAGACAGCCGCTTCTTGCTCTGTCTTCACATAGAAGAGGGGAAGAGGGCTCTTCCCCTGACACTCTTGTACACATAAATAAATCAATCTTTAAAAAAAACAAAACTAGTCCTTAAGGGCCATTTCCTATGCAATCAGTTCTGTATATACTTGAAAGTATATTTAAAATATTCTGAAGTCAGACATACTAATTCTGAAAGGCCTGAGGGTGCCCCTTCAAATTCATTGACTCTAAGATGAACAATTTCCCACATTAGAATGCGGGAAATTAGGATGCATTTCACAAATTATGGTGTCCTCTACTTGCCTTAGCTTCTTCAGCTCCTGGAAGCCTTATATCTTTGTGAGAAGCTGAGACAGGTACCTATTCGCCTCCCCTTCCACCCTTTTCCTAACCTGAACCCTACCTCCAATCTTTCTGTTGGGCAATTTGAACCATCTTGTCAGTGAGAAGCCTGTGAATTACAAATGCATACACTTGAAGACAGACAGATTTCTTTGGGCTGTCACTGCTCATGAGGTCTAGCAGCTAAATAAAGCACCCAGTAATGATATTTTTTTGTTTGTTTCAAATACAAAAAAAGGAACTCAAGGCAAATTTGAGAAGGAGGGAAAGAGTAAGATATCTTAATATGCATACAATGAAATTTCTAAGTGATAAAAAGCCAGCAAAGGCACAGTGTATTTTAAAATTGATGATGTCTCTAGACATTTACAACTATGGGATACAGTCTAGAAATAAACTCATGCATAAATGATCAACTCATCACTGATGATGGTGCGAAGAACACACAAGGGGGAAAGGACAGCCTGCTTAACAAATGGTGTTAGGAAAACTGGATCACAACATCCAGAAAAATGAAATTGAATCCTTACACAATACATGAAATAAATTCAATTCAAAATGCATTGAAGATGGGGACCACACAATAATGTAAAAGATATGAATAACAAAAATAAATATTAAAAAAAATGGATTAAAGACTTAAAAATCTGAATCTGTAAAATCCCTAGAAGAAAACATAGGGGAAAAGCTTCTGGACATTGGTCTTGGCAATGATTTCTTGGACATGTCACCAAAAGGACAGGCAACAAAAGCCAAAATAAACAAGTATGGCAACATACACATATGGAACTCCAAACACTCGATCACAAAAACTTAAATAGCTCAATTAAAAGTGGGCAAAGAATTTGAATAAATATTTCTTCAAAGGAGATATATAAATGGCCAACGGGTATATGAAATGATGCTCATTATCACTAGTCAAGGAAATGCAAATCAAAACCACCGTGAAGTATCATCTCACAATCTCACGCCTATTTGGAAAGGTATTATCAAAAAAAAAAAAAAAAAAAAAAAGGAAAGAACAAAAACAAGTGTTGAAAAGGATGTAATAAACAGGAACCCTGGCACACCATGCAGATGTAAAAATGTAAAATGGTGCACAATATGAAAGTTCCTAAAGACATTTAAAGTAGAATTACCGTAAGATCTAGCAATCCCACTCTTGGGTATTTATTACAAGGGAATTGAATTCAGGACCTCAAAGAGGTCACGCTCAAGTTCACTGCACCATTAGTCACAAGAGCCAAGGCAGAGAAACAACCTAAATGTCCACTAATCAGATAAATGGATAAAGAAAATATGTTCTACACATACAATAAATGCTATTCAGTCTTTCAAAGGAAATCCTGTCATATGAGACAGCATGTATGAACCCAGAGGACGTTATTGCAAGTAGTAGGACTGCATGATTCCATTTACACAGTTATCTAAAATAATCAAACTCATAGAAACAAAGTAGAATGGTGGGTGCCACGAACTGGGAGGAAGAGGAAAAGAGTATCAAGTTTCAGTTACACAAGAGGAATAAGTTCTAGATTTCTGTATTATATTTAACTGATAGTAATCAAAACCGTTTGTAAGAGGCTATTAACAAATACTTGTTAAGAATATGTTAAATGTTCTTACTACAATAAAAAAAATTGACAATGCCTTATAGTCAAAGAAATATATTAATTAATTTTCTCAGCAGATACGTGTTGGCCATCCTCATATCTCCCCACCTTTTACCACCCCCAGCAACTCTACAGGCTCTAGTGCTATACTCAGTTTTCTTCTTTCCATGGATGCTGTGAAAGAAATGGTGCTAGATCTCACTGAGTGACGTTCTCTCCATGTCACCAATAATGTTTATTTTCTGGCTGTCAAAATCACCTTTCTCTCTACGGTTAAGCCACATGAGTCTGAGGTCCCATCTCTGAATTTGAACATGGGTAAAAGTTAATGCCAAGAAAACTGAACTTCAGAAAGATATTCAGCCACAAAAGTAAAGAAATGCCATCAGCCCCTCTGGCTGGCATCAGGGGAGCATTCAGACCTGTGGTTGCCTGCATAGGATCTTTCAAATGAGCAGACCCATAAATTACAAGTCTTCCACAGGGACATATTTCCTGGGGATTGCCAGTATCCTTTTTATTTTAAGAATTACTCATTTCCTTATAAACCGGGTTGTTCACAATTGTGTGAACAAGGAGAACAAAATTTGAAGAATTGGTTCATTAGGTTCAATAGTTCTGGACTCTGTTTTATAGCTTACTAGAGAGCAACAAATCCAGTTCTATTCAGGAGATTTAATTCACGTCTCATTAACTACCTTGGCAAAATCCAAAATTAGCTCTGAAAGGCTAATTTGATTAAAAAATTAATGGACACTACTTCTCTTAGACTAATGACATTAACATTAATGGAAATAATGTTGTATCCCTGTCAGATTATTGAGGAAATGAAATAAGCTAGCTTGCATATTCTAGGTGATGTATAAACTGTAAGATGCTAAACAAGTGTAGGTGATTATCACAAGTCTCTGTTCCTTTGTTAAGCCTCCAGATTCCACTTCTTGTTTCTTCCCCTTTCTTTCCCTACACCCTTCCTTAGAAATATTACCTAATTACTCAGTTGAGGGAAATCCTCCTACTTGACCTATCATTACCTCATGTTTTCAACTAGCAAACTGAGTCAATAAACATCTTTGGAAACCTACCATGAGTGGCTAGTCGTGAAGCTGTTATACAAATATATGTTAAAAAATGCACACACGCACGCACACACGCACGCACACCGCTACATTCCAAAGTGAGGCCATTATGCGCACATTTTGAAATGTCTGCCTGAGAACCAGTTAGACAGTGCTTACTTAAGCTCTTACACATACAAGGGTTGGAGGTAAAGGAGTATTTATGGAGAAAAGTTGGAGAGGTCTATTGACAATTCAACCCCAGTAACACAAAGTGGGAGGTTCTACCTTCTGTGTCCAAGAGATAGGAGCTTCAAATGGGATACCAGGGTTTATACATGAACTATTGGATGGATGTCTGATTACTCTTGAAAATTTTAAAGGGTAAGAGTTGGAATACCTAAGAAAGAGCAAAGGATGTAAAATGACTGTGTTGGGTACCTGGGATCCTAAAGTTTGCCAGTGGAAATAGGAGTCATTCTTATGGACCCAAGGTGGGCCAGGCTACCAAAGAGTCTGGATAGTTGCTTGAGGTCCTTCCCAAGTAGACTGTCCAGAGCAGCACCCCATTTAACGGCAAAATGACCAAGATCATCAAGCATATTTAACCTCCACAATAAAATATCATTTGTGTTTGTGGCTTTGAGGTAGGAAAGGAATTGTCATCTCTATTCAGTATGCAGATTGGTGCAGGCATTGCCCTTGGGGCATCTGCAGTGTAGTGTGTTAAAGCTGCCTTTTGGACACGTCTATTATGGAAGAGGCAGTTCAAGTGCGAGTCACACAGCTGTGTATTCAAATTATGTCTTTTTTTAACATTTATGCTTAAACCCACTTTGGTGCTCTGTACATCCTACATGGGAATAGATAGCATAGACATTAAAAAACAAAAGGCTTTAGTGGTAGACATGGTGTGAAAAGATGTATTTGTGAGATTTGAAACAAATGATGTATACCAACTTTACATCAATAAACAATCGGGGGATTGTTTATACAGGTTAAGCAGAAAAAGAAAAATGACAGGGACAACTGACAATTCTGTGCCAAGGTAACATTTTGACACATTTCTTGTATCTTATGAAAACCAAGATGGAAGACAGTATACTCCCCATTTTAAAGATGGAGAATTTGAAAATAAATTTCAAAAACTCAAGATCATACTCTGTGAAAAGGTTAGTGCAAAGAATAAATCTTTATTGTTTATTTGTCCTTTATTAATCTTTATATTTATTCTTATTGAATAAAAGCAGCCATTGAATAAGTCTCCTTGTATTTCCATTATTAAGATCTTATTACATGCTGACTTTTTATTCTTGTTCAGTCCACCAATCTCTGTTGTATTATTCTCATGTTTGGTCATGCATGCCATTCCCAAATGAGAAAAAGGACAACCACACCAATCTATATCAACCTGGAATATTTATTGTATTTCTTAATACCTCCATAACATCATGGCACTCTTCAATCAACAACATAAAGTCATCGACTCAGGTTTGCCACTCAAGATTGGGAACACTCTTAGAATCCTAATTTCTTAAAGTAACAGATTGGAATGATAAGCAAATAGGCAACCATCAATAACATACATTTTTCCAAATCATAACTCTAACAGATACATATTACTCCCCTGACCTCACAACTTCTAAGAAAGAGTCCTTTTTGATTAGTGCTGGGAGAGGATGCTTTCGGCCATGCAGCAAACCAGACTCTTACATGCAGTGGACAATTCACAAAACATCTCACTCTTCCATTTAATTCTGTACATAACGCAACAATGTAACTGTACTTGAAGAGAAGATGGGTTTCAATGGTACTGTCACCTAGAAACATACATAAATTTCTATACAGACGGTCCCTGACTCACGGACAGTTCAACTTAGGATTTGTTAACTTTACAGTGGGGTGAAAATGACACATATTTAGTAGCAACCGTACTTGAAGTTTCTGATTCTGCTCTTTCCCCGGAAGAGGGACGCGGAGCATGAGGCTCTCTCGAGGTGCTGGCCGGGGCAGTAAGCTGCGGCTGCCGCGCTCATAAGCACACGCCGCCATGTTGGGGTTCACGCTCAGCACAACATCCAGTAAATTGCAGGAGATATTTGCCACTTTATTGTAAAATAGGCTTTGTATTATATTAGTTTGCCCAACTGTCAGCTAACGTAAGTGTTCCAAGCATGTTTAGGGAATCCTACGCTAGGTTACAATGTTTGGTAGGTTAGGAAGATTGGATACATCTCAATCTACGCTATTTTCAACACACCATAGGTTTCTTGGGGTGGAATACCAGTAAATAACTGCAAATTAAGGAGGACCTGTACTTAGGGCCAGATGAATGCTCCCTTCCATCACACTACACCTACCTCTGTCCGGAGGGATGGCTGCCTGGCTTGGCTTCAGAGTGCTTAAGCTTCTCTCCCATCGAACCCAGGATGCTTCTGAGGTAATCCCCTGGGCGACTGTTTGGGAATGGAGGTACCGCTGAAGAAAAGTTCCTTACAAATGCAGTTCACCATGCTTATTTTCTAACTACTCTTCAAATCCTGAATTTGGTTATCATTTCCCCTACTTGGATAAAACTGAATTAAAAATACATTGTTAAAGGAGGTAGCCTGGGCAGAAGAGAGAAACACTGTTCCGTAAGAAAAGGGATTCAATGTTTAGGAACTTTTTTTGAGCAAAAATAAGTGAGCCTGAAAGGAATCTTTAAAAACAAAAAATTCTGCTGTCATTGTGACTATGGATTCATGACAAATTACCCCACAGCAACTCTTGGCTTGAGAGGAGTTATTGTACAAGCAGCTCAGTGGGCCTCAATGACTTAGAGAAAGACACTTAAGAATCCTTCTAGGCACATTCACAGACTGCACTGTTTAAAGTGAGAAAACTGATAGCTCAGTCATATTTATAGGCTTTTTCATAAAATAAACCTTGTTCTTTGGCAAAGCACAGATAATTAGTTGGCTGATTGGTTTATAAAGGCAACTTTTTGGTGGGATGTCAGCACCAAGAGACCCTACGTGCTTTGGTTCCTCCCACGAACCAGTTACTTCTCTTCATTAAGAGGTATTCCTGTTTACCTTCTCGGGCATCTATTTAGTCACAAAAATTGTGGAAGGAGGAGATATGCTTTAGAGAACCAAGATATAATCGCAAAAGACTCCAAAAGAGAAGTCAGAGGCATTAAGACAACATTTCTCCTAGTCAAAATTCAAATATATGTTATCTTTCAGAACTAGGAAAGTGTTGCCTCATGTATACTCTGGGTGGGGTTATTTTTCTTGCTCATTCTTTTTTTCTACATGTCATGAATCAGTTATGAGCAAAAGCATATCAATAAAACTTTTCCTAAGGGCCCATCTTGGTACAAACTGCATATTACTTAGTATACATAATACAGAAAGCAAAGATAAATACAATGTGAGCACCAACTGCAAAGATAGCCATCTCAGCACTTTTAGAATAAAATGATCCGTGTCTATTTTTTTTGTTTTTCGTTAAAACATCACAGCACCCTTGAAAAAATCAAAATCTATATGGCTACATGAAGCCTAAGATGTGAGAAGAAAGTTAGTTGAAACCCGCTTATTAAATATACAATTATGATTACTGATAATCACTAATTTCAATGAAATCCTATGTGGTTTAAAGGACAAACAGCCTGGGACAAACGTCTAGTCCACATTTCAGCTTGCAATCTGCTGCATTGGCATGAGTTTTGGTGAAACCTGGTAAGAGAGAGAGAAAAAAGTAACCAAATTATGAAAAGCCTCATGAATTCCCACAAATGATGTAGGCAACAAGCAGTCTCGCTCTGGGCATCACCTGGAGCCTCATTTTCTATCACTGAGATAGTATTTTTAATGACGTTATTTTTAGTCACTGAGAGGGAGAACTTTTCCATTTACATTTTGTATGTTGAATAGTGCTCAACCTCCCTGCATTAGAGCTTCCAAATTAAGGATTATTACAACTGGCATCAGAGGACACAGAAAACCAAGCTCCCTACTGAATGGATCACTGAGCAACACGATTGATACCTAAGAGATTTTTCTCAAAACAGAGGCATTAATAGATTAATAGATACATATTAATAAAGTGAGGTATGATCAATGACAAATCTTATCAGAAAGTTTAAAATCAGAATGAAAATGATATAAAGGTAGTAAGAAGATTTCAAGTTACAACAAAAAGGAGGTAACGGCACTAAAAATATTAAAAGTTGATTATAATTATCATACACAACACAACTAAAACACTCCTGGAAGTCCTGAAGTAGAGAAAAATCACGACATTTTTCTCTACTCTACCATTTTACTTAATGGTAGAGCTGGTGGAAAAAGAAGCCTAAAGCTAAGTGGTTGAGGTTCATTTTTGACAGATCTTTCCAGCATGGTGCCAGGTACATATTTCTTCATCCAATTTGACAAATATTCTGAGTCTTAGTAAGTAACAGTCTCCAAGGAGAACAGAGCAGGGAATATTAATTTTAATTAACATTGCATTTTTTTAAGGATTTTATTTATTTATGCATACAAGCTGGGGTACAGGCCAGAGGCGTGGGGCGGTAGGAGGGCTCACCAGAGACAGAGTGGGGAGCAGAACAGGCAGATCAGAAATACACTGCTGAGGGGAGCAGCAGGCAAGGCAGGAGAGGTCTGCCGCACCATGTGGGATTCTCCCCGGCCGTCGAACTCCCATCGCCGCTGCCGACAGCTCCACAGCGCAGTGCTTAACCACTGCGCCACCAGGGAGGCCCAACATTAAATTTTTTAAAATTTGGGTGCTATTTTTGAGTCCCTCAAGGATGTGGAAATTGAAATGGGCCTAACTGGTACCTTGATTTCCAGAATAAAATCAGTATTTCCTGAGATTAATAAACAAATGAACAAACAAGATGTAAAAGATATAAATAACAATAAAAATATATATTATATAAAAAAAGAAAAATATAATTTCCTAAAGCAAAAAAAAAAAAAATAGAAGGAAAAGAAAATTACTTGGCTTTAATGAGGTTAAATATTATTTATTCACTTTTAAATTATTTCTGAATTAACCCTTCACAATGTCCATTTTTCTACTAAAGACTGATGTGACAAGAAAAATAAAATCAGCATAGTTTGGTATATAGTTTAGGATAAATGAGAGCTCATCGAGACATGCTAGTTTCAAGAGCAGGTGTATAGTAATAGACAAAAATGAGACCTATAATTGATGTAAGTCACAGCCCACATTTGCATAAAAGACTTCAATTCTAAAGAAAAGAATAAAAGAGATAAGGGCTCTGAGTATTTAGAAACTGTCTCACAAGCAACGTTTTTTAACCAGAGCATCTGTGAAAATAATTTGATGAAAGAAAACTCTTTTTTGAAAACAGATAATTTCCAATAGATGTTTAATAGCATCTCCCTGAAAAGGAAAGCGGACACCTTAATTTTTTAAACTAAACATCTGATCCTTTTCCTCGTCACGTCAGTCCTATTTTGAGTTCTTAATGTCATTTATACTCTCAATGTGGAAAACTCACTTTTATCGGGAAAGAAGATGAAACTTTATGTACACTGACTTGGCCTGTCTATTTTTGTAATGAAAAAGATCTACTAAACCACTATTTTTCATTCTGTGCTCTCAGCGTCTCATCAGCAATGTAAGTCCATGCAAGCCAAAGCAGATTACCCTGCCAAGGTGATCTACAGGTTAAGCGCGAGACTATGTGATTGAAGCATAAAAGATAAACCAGTGATTTGTCATCCTAGACAACTGAAATCCCAAGAGTATACTGTTTAATTCTGTATGATGCCAGTTCATAATAGATACTGAGAATATAAATGTATCAACTTCACAAAAAGTGCCTGTAGCTGGCTTTTTCAGATTCCACTGCAAACATATAAATAAGCAATATTCTTATTGTAATTTTTTCCATTGTTAGTGTAGGTATACTCCTGCCTGGAGAATAAGACCAAGGTCTTGGGAGTAGGAACTATATCAATCTGTTTTATTTTATTCACATTTCATAATTCAATATAGGACTCACACTAGGTGATTAATAAATAATCATGAGTGACTAAGGGCCTCTATAAATCTATTCTATCACACACAATGTTCAAACATGGATTAAATTGTAAATTTTTTAATTAAAAGCTAAAAACAGAAAGAAATATTGTTTCCAAAAAGGCCCACAGACAAATATGGTAGGGAAGAAACTATTTTATGTTTTTTTCTTAAATATAACATTATTACAAGCTTAACTTAAGCTTGTAATAGAAAAGAAATGAATAACCAACTTAATTCACTAACTAGTAGAAAAAGATATTTGGGGACAATGAAATTTAGTTGGTGGGAGTCACTTTTCATTTCTCTTTATTTTTGCCCATCACGTAAGTGGCAGTGACACACCGAGTGATATTAAGTATAGCCCCAAATTAAAAAGTTTGACATTCTCATTAGCTTGTAACAGCTCTAACATGAGGCAATGTGTAAAATCATTTTGACTCTTTGAAAGTAAGTTATTATTCCATAAATATTTGGGAGACAGATTTTTCAAGCCGTTAGGCCATGGAAGAAAAATGAACCAAAGGCCTCCTTAGTCATAACGGTGTTGGGAGGTCGTAACATAAGAGGACGACAGAAGAGTGTTAACTGCGTGCGTCGCGATCACACCTGTGCAGAAGATGCGCGCGTGCACCCGCCATGGCCAAACAGCAGCGCGGGGGGGCTCTCCCTCACCACCTCCCGTGTGGAAGGACACCTATTCCTGAGGTACCCTGGCCCCTCCTGTTTCCCCGGGTGATTCAACTGAATGTTGGTTGGGGCAGAGGGACTGGGGCATGTGAAATTCAGCCCAACTTTCTTCCTCGCTCGGACGGCCCTTCGCGCAGGGTGCTCCGACTGTTTTACGCTCAGCCTGTGGATGGAGACTCAGCAGCAAAGGCGGGTCTCTGTGCTTCTCCGGAGCTGCCAAAACTGGTCGCTGAGGCCTCTCTACTTCTGGGGTTCAAATCTGGGAGCCTACTGTGGCTGCTCACCTAAGCCCATTCTCTCTCCTCGCCTTTATTATACTGTTGATGTTTTCCCCTCTACCTTCCCAGCTCCTTTGTCTCTCTCAATTGATTCAGAATTCACTTCCTAAGAAACATAAAATTCCTTTCCTCTCATTTCAACTGTTGTATAAGAAAGAGAGTGATCATGAGAAACAGGTCTCTGTGCATTATGGGTTGGCCTCTCTTGCTGTGAACCATTCCTGACCCAAAATCTTATTTTGGAAATGTGCTGAAGGTCCAATAATATAGTTAATATTTGCATTTATATGACAAAATGTCCATAGCCTCCTTTGGAGTTCCAGACATAAATGACCCTTAAGATTCTTTACTATTCAGCTGAGTGGGAAACTTCTTTCTGCTGCCACAAAATCAGGACTATAATTCATTACAATTTCCCTTGGTTATTATGATTTTTTTTTTTAAGTTTCAGGTGATAGTTAAAGGACACATTTTCCTTCTACATTTTTTTGTTTTTGCCAATTCTACTGTGCTATATAGGAGAGTCCTGGCAATTAAAAATGTCCATATATGTCACTATAACCATTATTCTTGTCTGTTTCTGCTAAGAAAAAAGCCAAAAAGAAGTTTAATAATATAATGTATACTGCCTAGATACATGGAGAGACCCTCTAAGACTGAGCAGCTCCCCCAAATAGCTTCAGTTACCATTTAAAACAACTTGAACTAAGAGGGTGTAAGGAGATGCCACTGAAAATCAGCTCCTCAAAAGCTAGTTCTTTTGTCCTGATGGTTCAGCTATTATGCCTTTTCATTTTCAGGACACCGACATACAAATTAACATTTCATCTCAACAGCCTAATTTGAAGGAAACAAAATTACATGTCAATGTCAAAAAAAGAGAAAAAGATGGTACTATAATAAAAGAAGAACCATAGAGATATTTTTCAATGTATTAAGGCATGGAAACCAGCAATTAAAAAAAAAATACAACTTTTTCACTCCTGATTACCTACATGAGCAAAAAAGCAAGTAGTTACCAATGAGGAGATCTTCCTTTGCATTCTCTTTTGCAGCAGAGAACTGAATACTCTGAGGACCTCAAAAATGCTATGTCTGGGCCTCCCCGGTGGCGCAGCGGTTAAGCGCTGCGCTGTGGAGCTGTCGGCAGCGGTGACACGAGTTCGACGCCCGGCCGGGGAGAATCCCACATGGCGTGGCAGACCTCTCCTGCCTCGCCCACTGCTCCCCTCAGCAGTGTATTTCTGATCTGCCTGTTCTGCTCCCCGCTCTGGCTCTGGTGAACCCTCTCACCGCCCCATGCCTCTGGCCTGTACCCCAGCTTGCATGCATAAATAAAAAATAAATCTTTAAAAAAAAAATGCTATGTCATGAAGAAGAGGTTAACTCATCCACACAGAGGAAATGTATAACAAAGAGTTGACTACATAAGAAGAATTGTTCACTTTTATCACTGTGGTGCGAAATTCTAAATAGTTAAAAGTATAAACAAATCCTACTTTTTTTCTGAGGTTATTGAAAAGTTAATTAAGGATGTACTTTTCTCACAAAGTATTACTGGCAAATTTCATTTTTCCAAAGGGAAATTCAAAAAAGGTTAATTGACAAAGACCTTCATACAGTAAGAAACAGTTACATGTGGATAATAAATTATGCAACCAAATTATTTTTACAGAAACTTGCTGTGCATTGATAGGTACCTGTTAAGCATATAGAACCTAAGGAAGACCTGTATGAAATACATGCGTGATTCATCAAACTTGTTTTATGAAATTACTTTCTCCAGGACGGAGAGCTACAAAATTTCTTTTCATTATAAATTATTCCTCTTCTTATTTAATTTGAACTAGTAGATCTATTCTTAAAAAGTTATATAAGAAGCAATTCTTTATTTCTGCAGAGACATTTATCTTTACTTTTGATTCACTTCAAATGGAATGAGCCATCTTCTTAACCCCCATTATGTAGTTTACTGATGATTTATTAATGGGCGGTTATTTATATTACAGTATTAGCTTCTTTGTTTTAAAGAACTAAAAGGATTTTGGGAATTCTTAAACAGACACTCCTGTGATGTACTTACCTGCTTTGTAAATCTGAAATTTTCTTTCTTCGTTTTTATTATTATTTATATCTTTTACATTATTGTGTATTCCCCGTAGGTTACCCACCACCGATTCACCTGTGAACCGTCACCATAGTCCCTTGTGCTCTTTTCTCCCCCATTTTGAGCCCTGACCCTCCCTCTCCCTCGCTGAATGGCTCTCTCTTACTTGGTTCTCCTATATTCCCACTATAAGTGAAACCATTCGATATTTTTCTCTTTCCTTCTGACTTTTAACTTCTTAAAATCTGAAAATTTATGCACTAAAAGTTTTTCTTCAACTATAGAATACACCTATTTTGAGACTATACGTCTGGTGGGGTCAGAAAGCCGACATTCTAATAGTGTCCATGGATGAGAGAACCAGGCACATAAGTTAATCCAAGAGAAATTCTTACGTCAGATCCATAGGATGGGTTTAAAAGAAGTATTATTTCTCCATGTGTAGCACATTTCCTAGTAAATTAAACTGAATCACAGCTGATAGGTGGAGAGATGTGCAAGGGATTTCACAGAGAGTAACCTAGGGTTCAAGTTCAACCCTGTTTCCAGCAGCTCCTAGTGGTTCCTCCCCCTCCCGCTTCTGATTCTGGAGCCAAACACCGGCATGTGAGTCAGAGCCCTGCTCCTGCTCCCCCACCTGCTCTCCTCTGGGGGCACCCTCCCTTCCACTCCTGTTCTCGGCAAAGGTCAACTCCAAAAATGATCACAAATTAATGGTTCATGTCCTGTAAACACCCATTAATCAAGCCCCTGACAGAGGACAAGTGGTTGGATTTGTTCACAGAAACACTTACAGCAAAATCACACCCCGTGCTCTTCTTTATGTCATCCACCGTCAGGCCTTCCCAGAGTTCAATCAGAGTCAGCCCCTTCTTGTTGTCCACGTCAAACACAGCCTATCGGAGTGAAAAAAATGACAATAATTGCTATCACAGTAATTACTTTATAACATGAAACAGAAATAACCTATCAAGTTCTTGAAAGAGAGACGGGACCCAGGACAAAAGATTCTGAAAAGCAGCAATGAAAAAATGTCAACTGTAACTCTTATGTTTGGGTGAGAATAAATGCCAACTCCCTAACCAGCCAATGGACATAGAGCACTACTGATGCCAGAAAAGAAAGTGTCAACTACGATGGCACTTGCTACTACAGTAACTAGTAACTACAGTAGTTTGTTTAACTACTTTACTTTTGCTAAGTCTAACACTTTTTGCAAAAGTGATTTGAAGAAAGGAAGGAAGGAAGAAGACAAAGGAGTTATCTGGAAGGTGAAAGTACAGAGATGATGGGAGGAAGAGTTGATCAATGCTGCTGGATAAAGAATTACAGGAGGGCATCACTGGGGCACAATGGGTTAAGCTGCAGCACTATGAAGCTATCCGCAGCCACTGCAGCACGAGTTCGAACCCTGGGTAGGGAGCTTCCCACATGGCGCAGCAGACCTCTCCTGCCTTGCCTGATGCTCCCCTCAGCAGTGTATTTCAGTCGATCTGCCTGTTTTTCTCCCCACTCTGTCTCTGGTGAATCCTCTCACCACCCTACACCCCAGTTCTTGGATGCATAAATAAATCTTAAAAAAAAAAAAAAAGAAGAAGAAGAATTACAGGAACCCAAAGAAGGCGCTCTGAAGTGATGCAAGTCATTACCAAAGGCCACCTGTCCTGGCCCAGAAAGACCCCCCGGTGCAAACTTTCCCTGTAAGTCTTATGAAAACAAATAGGTCCACAAAGAGAGCCTGAGACTGTCCCCCCCCATACACACATCAAATGAAGACAGCTGTGTTCAGGACAAAGGTGAGACGGCCACCTCGGCCTCCACAGTCCACCACAACACTCTGCTTGGCAGCACTAGGCGATGGCCATGCCCACAGGGTAGCCTGACCTAGCAGTTGGTCACACCTGCTTTATCGGACTCAGAACATGAGGCTTCACACTGAGATGACAACTGGTGTGGAAGGTGCCAACAAAGTCATTTAATATGATTTCCAACCCAAGGATTCTTCAAAACATTCTCAAATGGTCACTGGGAGTCTGCTCGGAAACTTCCAGCGGGCAGAGGTTATTTGCCTCAAGGCAGATTGTCTACTGGTGTAAAGCTGCAGCCTTAAGAGCCCAAACCGCTTCCCTCTGGCCCAAACCTGCTGGTGTTGGCGGCTGTCCCCCAGGACGCAGGCACTGTTCCTGCTCTGGGCTTACATGGTTAGTTTCTTCTTTGTTAGGCTTACATGTTTCCCAAATCTCTCTTCACCACTGGACTGACCTTAAATTAATTACTACTTGCCAGAGCAAGGTATTTTTAACTACCTTGGAAGTCAAAGCCTATATTGTCATCTTTAAACACACTTATAGCAACAGGTACTGGAAAGAACCCTGGTTTCCAGGTGGGACAGAATTCCAGCTTTGCCACACACTAGCCATGCGTACTCTGGTGAATGTGTCTTTTCACGAAAACTTAATTCCCAAGATTGTTAAACAGGACAAATACATTAACCCATGTACTCAGGACGCCCAGCAGCAGGCCTGAGACAAAGCAGGGACCTCAAACACCTGTGCTCCTTCTCCTTAATGGTTTAAGTTACTGTCACACATACGTGAATCCAAATCAAATTCCTGAAATGGTTCTTGTCTACAGCTGATCGATATAGTCCCTCAAGAACCAATTATCTTTTTTTAAAATTTTTTGAAATATTTATTTATTTATGCACACAAGAACTGGGGTATAGGTCAGAGGTGTATGTGTGGGGGGTAATATGATTCACCTGAGACAGACTGGGGAGCAGAACAGGTGGAGTGACTGAGATGCATTGCTGAGGGGAGCAACAGGCGAGACAGAAATGGTCTGCTACACCATGTGGGAAGCTCCCTGGTCGGGGATTGAACTCGTGCTATAGTGGCTGCTGGTAACTTCATAGCGCTGAGACTTAACCCACTGCACCACCAGGGAGACCCAAGAACCAATTATCAAAGGGACTCGTGATGCCTGCATTCTCTGTTTAATGAAATCACAAATATCCCAGTTGTCTTTATTAGGAAAGATAAATTAAGGAGGCAATATTTTAGCAATGTTTAATTTTATTTACACATTTTTTCTTCCTAAATTTTGGGGGCAGAAATAAGTGTTTTGAGAAGGGAAAAATGGTTATCAGAATGTCTACATGTTGCATTAAAAATTTTTAATTTCAAAATGATAATTAAAAAAAAAAATCTTAGTGAATACTTTTCCTTTGCAGGAAATGTATCTGGAACAGAGTCATACTGATGTTTCCCATATATTATGAACAACTGCAAACAAAAAGAGCCTCTCGCTCAGGTTATTAAGAACAGGCAAAGAAGGGGTTTGGGAAACGATAACCATGGTATCATGAACATAAGATTTTGGTGATCAGGGAAGTAAAACTTTGGCAAATTCACTTATTATTTAAAAAAAAATTCCATCAACGCCTTTATCAAACTCTAGTACACTATCAAGGTCATATATTGAAAGGCAAATATGTTATTAAGAAGATGAAAATTTATCTTAAATATATAAAAGATCTCTATTTAGTGCTATAAAAAGCAAACAAAGACTTAATAAAAATGGAAACTAAAACCGAAAAGGTACAATAAATTGTTCAAATAGCAAGAATAACAACTACTTTGTTCTACAAGTGAGTAAGCTATTTTACCATAACCATAAAAGGCTACATTATAGATAAAGCAGCTTATCACAGCCCAGGGGCTGGTGAGGAAGGCACCTTTCACGACCTCATTCCAGCAACACAAAACTAGGAAGTCAGGGTGATGTTTCCAAAGCCTCTTTCAAATGACAAGAAGTGGGATTTCTCCTGAGAACCGAAAAGGAATTTTTAGTCCTGTGTCAACTATGCCAGGCTTGTATACATTGTTGCCCTTAAAATCACTGCAATTTCATTCATTCATCAATAGATATTCACTGAACACTCATTATATACTGAGCACAGGGGTAAATATGTACCACTCCTTTCCTTGAGGCACCCAAAGTTCCATATTAAGCTCCCTCTCTATCATTTTACTCAATTTTGCTACACAATTCATCTTCAGCTAAGTTCCAATTATCCCTATAGGCTAATGACTTCTACACATCTGTTCCAATATTGGATTCTCTTCTGAAGTCCAGATTTCTATCTCCACTTATTTATTGGAAGTCTCTGATTGGATGTTTAGGATGCTAACTTAAGAGTCTCATATCAGTATGTCCAAACTGAATCTATTCTTTCCCTCTTCTCAGTGCTCCTTATAGTGTCTGCCTTCAGCCCCAGGCTTCATTAAGATTACAACAGGGTGATCTTCCCCTCTCCCCTCGAGTCAGAAAACTCAGGACTCACCTCTGCCTTTGCAACCATGTCTGAATGTATCATTCACTTAAGTTGGTACCATCTCCCCAAAATCTTTCTCGGATCTTCCTGTCCTGTGGTTTTGAACCCTGACATTTCTTCCTAGGTGACTGAAAGGGTTTCTAAATCACTGTCTCAGCTCCTCTCCCCCTATCCCAGTGCTTTTTTACAATGCCAATCTAATCAACTGTGTTCCCAGCGACCTCCAATCACTGCAGTGCTCCACACTGCCCTCCAGATAAAATCTAAGTTTCCTAACAAGGTATTCACCCTCCATATTGACACTGGACTCTCAATGTCTTTTCAACCTTAGCCTTGAGGTTGTACCCTCAGCCCACATGAGTCCACCTGCAGGTCTCTGAGTAGACTGAGTCTTCTGTCCTTTCATCCACTCATTCTTCTTTACAAATCACATTTGTGGACGGCCACTTAAACAGTCCTCAGGGAAGGCACCATTTAGGACAGAATGCGCCTTAAAATGTGGCTTCTGGAAAGTAACGAGAGCCTCCTAGCCTACTTCAAGGGCTACTTTGGGGTGGCTTCTTACTGCACCTCAATGAGTTGGTGAACCAGATCAATGCCCTAATATGACTGCCATGGCTCCTGGCAAAAGGAACAGGATCATTAAGCAAAAAAATCCCAAACAGTCAACCTTGACAGAGATAATTCTGTTTTGTGGTTTCATCAAAATACTGAATCAAGTAGATAATACCACCATGGCTCACTTATGAGAACAATGTCATTCCACATTCTAGGTTCAAATTTGCCTGAAAAGTGATAGTCAGTAATTTCTAGAAATACTGATCTGAAGTTGTGCCAATGCCCACTATTTCCATCTAAGAAAAAGAAATGTAGAGAAGCACTAAAATGGCTGGAGTGTTCTGAAATCCACTT
Organism: Scalopus aquaticus; assembly: GCA_004024925.1. NCBI lineage: Eukaryota > Metazoa > Chordata > Mammalia > Eulipotyphla > Talpidae > Scalopus > Scalopus aquaticus. The sequence continues at coordinate 70,727 of PVIJ01002971.1, read as the reverse complement.
TATAAAGAGGGAGGAAAGCCTGCAAGATCAGAGACTAGATCTCTTGGTTCACTGTGGAACCTAGACCGTAATTTGCACCCACCTGGTTAAAACCCAATTTTGACTGAGATTTTCTTCCTAAAAAGAAATCTAACAATTTGTGTTTATGATTTGGGAAAGCAAAGAAGAGAGTCAGGAATGATAAATATATTCTTAACTGTGATTATAACATCTAGCTTAGACAACTGAATAATCCAAACAGAAGCATCCATAAAACTTTTGATTACAAGGGCAGCAGTTCAATTCTGTGTGTTTAGGTATATTTCCAAATAGGTGCACATTAAGAATCCTACATTTAGAAACATTAAATTGATGAACTTTCCTATTCAGTATACCAATGGATTTAATTAATTTTAGGACTATCAACATAATACACTTTCAGAAAATAACAAAAATTCCAAAAATTCATATAAATCAAAAAGGTGGTGGTAGACATTAGCAGAAATGAAGAGAGAGGGAGAGGCACTTTACCTTTTCAGTAATGATGCGGTTGACACATTGCTTTCCGGTCAGCGGTAATGTACATTTCTCCATGATTTTATGAGCATTACCCTATGTTAAAGAAAAAGCATCAATTTGTATTTAGAATTGGTAGAACTACAGGACGAACAGGAACTATCAGAGAAAATGCCTCCCAAGTACAGATTGTTTCAAAATCTTTTGCACAGCTATATTTTCACTTTCTTTCTGTCCCAAAAATGATTTAGGGACACTACCAAATGAATAGTCGAAGGCACAGATGCGTTAGCTGGGAAACACAAAATGACCTTTCAAGCTTCAATCCTGATATCGTGTGATGGGAAATTTCACTTTAGTGTCCTGCTTATATTTCTCTTTCAGAAAACAGTTCCTTACACAAACATGAGCTATCATTTCCCATGACAAGAAGTGTATACTGAACACGGAAACACAATATCCCCTTTCCACAAAAATCAATTTCGTTCCTTAAAAAACTAATGCATACACAGAAAACAGCAGTGGCTCATTGCCCTTCCTTACGCTGAGACACAATCACCACAAGAATCAATGTCAATTGCCTTTTTAGCATTTTCTTTTACACTTCTATATATTTCCTTCTCAGCTCTTCATTTTTAAATATGATGTCTACCATGCTATTTCCTGATTCCTCAGTTCTAGACAGTATCTGCTAATTTCTTATTGTGCCGGTGAAGATGACTCTCTGACAAAGCCACGCCCTGCGCCGCTGCCGTCCGTGCTGCAGGGCGGCGCTGTGCACCGGACACGCAGAACTGGCATGACGCCAACTACGTGGCGTGGATGACGGCGCGCCGCTGGGCCAGGCAGTGTACCAGTCACCTGACGCTGCCTCGTGTATGCAGTTATTTGTTTTTCCTAGAATTTGTCTGCTCCTCAGTTTGCTCATTAGTAAAATGTATGAGCTGGCCTAAATCCATATTTTTTCAGTTTCCTTTTAGTCACTTAAAATGAAAAATCTATTTTTACTAGAAAGCGGGGGGGGGGGGGTTGGGGGTGTCCCTAACCTCCTCTATCACCCCGACCCCCACCTCCACCCTTTTAAAAGTGGTCTCTGAGAGTATCTATGAAACAGTTGAAACACTGGCCTGGTGATATGACCTTCAGATCTTTTTCTTTAGATTATGATTAAACTTTTTTCTAAGTATCAAGCACCGGGAGCCTGGCTGACTGTCTCCCTGAAGGCTGACCTATCATACTTTAAATCTACTAAAAATGGTAGAAACACTCCTGTTACTTCCTTTTGTATCTGAATGTACCATATGCAATAGTATCATTATCGTTAGCTATCTCAGTGCTTTACCTACTAAAATACACACCTGATATCTGGCTTATCTCTCTCAAAACTGCTGTTAGACCAAGCATATGGTCAGAGGCAGGAACTTAAGGTAACTGGATTTAATTAAGAAATTTTACTCCCTGTAATAATCTGTCAACTCACTAGTGCACCAGTAATCAAAAAGCTTTTGTGTATTTAACCCAGGGCATTAGACAAAAAGTGTCCAATATTTTTTGAATGAATGAATGGTAAGAAAAATCTTGGATGGATTCCCAAAAAAAAAACAAATTCTACACCTTCAATTTTTTTAAAACTGGTGACAACTACATATAAAGTGGATAGACCTTTACTAACCAGTTACATGTTTTTGGAGCTTTACTGTATAAGAAAATTTATATCTACAGAAAGAATACCTTTGGGCCTCCATGGTGGCGCAACGGGTTAAGTCTCAGCCTATGGAGCTATCCGCAGCCACTGCAGCACGGTTTCAATCCCTGGCCAGGGAGATTCCCACATGGCGCAGCAGATCTCTCCTGCTTCGTCCGCTGCTCCCCTCAGCAGTATACTTCAGTAGATCTGCCTGTTCTGCTCCCCACTCTGTCTCTGGTGAACCCTCTCACGCCCCCACACCTCTGGCCTACACCCCAGTTCTTGTATGCATAAATAAATAAATATTTAAAAAAAAACTTTATGGAAAAAAAAAGAATACCTTTAATTTTAATGCTCTGTTTCCCTTTCTAGATTTCAAAAAAAAGTCTGTGTGTGTCACCAAAACTTAATTCAAGAGTTGAAGTTAATGATGAAGATTCAAACTTTTACAGTTGTCGGGTCTCCTTGCATTTATATAACTCAGATAAGGCATGTCACAATGAATTTCAGACAAAGTGAACGCTCTGTGGGCCTCTGGAGAACATTTTCTGCAGGCAGCTCTAACTTGCCTCTCATTTTTGAGTAAGAGCCTTATCTCATGTGAAAGCAGCTACATGGATTTTAACGAACAACTTTGTCTTAGGAATCATGAATTTCAACTGACAGAATTAACTGTGCCCCACCAGTGGAGACCTTTTATGGACCATTTCCACACAGAGCATAACGCAGTGGTTCCGAGCACGGGCTGGAGCCCAGGCCCTGGCTGTGAAGCCGGCTCTGCCTCGTGCTGGCTGTGAAGGTTCCTGGGCCTGTGTCTCCCCATCCGCCTGCCCTGCCAGCCTTTGCCCAGGGCGTCAATGAAAAATAAGCAACTAGTGTTTAGCAAGAGCTTAGTAAATGTTAGCGAGCAGTGTTTATACAAACTGTAGCTAACTTTTCTACAATCTGCCAGAAATTCTTTAGGGGTTTCTAAGTCCCTCTATCAAGTGAACACACAAGGACACAGAAAATGACCTAGTTACAAGTCCTAAGACCCACCAAACTAATAATACAACACACATTTTGGGGGCAAATCATTTGGCTGCCCTGGGAACTGGCACCAAGCGTGTCTCTGCAGTGAGAACAATGTAGCTAGATGACGCCAGTCACATTTAGCTCTAAAACATAACACAGACCAAGAAAAATGAAAAATGAGATGCAGAAAGATTAAAGAATGCCGCAATCTCACTATTCAACAATAGGTTCGCTGTGAAGCCAAAATATGACTAACTCCCACTTTAGTGCTCTGTTCTAACTATGCCTGGCTGAGTCTCACAATGAGGTGTGGTAGCTGCATAGATGAATGATTCACAAAGGAGAAACAGTTGCTGAGGTTTTTGCATTTAAAAATAAATCCAAATAAAGAAATGAAGAGTAGTCTGATAGCAAGGAACACTCCCTACATTAAGAGTCCAAAGACCTAGTTTTTCATCTTAATGCTGTCATTTAATAGTCATTTGGTCCCTTGAATTCTTTGGTCCCTTGAAGTTTTCTCTTGAGTCCACTGTCTTGATTTCCCTTACTTGATCACAGTAGGAATCAAAGGAAAAGTTTTCAAAGTGCAATAAACTTGGAGGGGTTGACTCTACGTGCAAACATCTAGGGCTAGTGGGGTCTTGTTCATCCTCATGATCCTACTTCTTTCTTTTAACAAATGTCAGGAAAGGCAGAGAAAGAGATACAAAGAATAGCTATAAAAATGCTTGCTCTGACTCATCTCGAGGGCTCCTAATTTCAGTACACCCTTATTTGCTAATTTCATCATAACCTTGGTGAATACTTAAATCTCTTCTGCACCTTTTCCCTCCGTTTTCCTCTTCCCCCCCTCATCACTGCAGCCCTCACCAGTTTCTTAGTTGAAGGAATAGGAACTCATCATTTTCTTAACTGACTTAGGGCCTTAGCACTTTACTTCACTTGCTTCCTGGTGATCGCCCTTTAATTGTTTCGATATCTGTGTGAAAGCGTGCGTCTACCTAAATCTTTTAATAACAAACAACTCTGGCTAAATAATAAACCTTCTTGTCATCATTACAACATGTTATTACATTAAGCTTTCAAATAGCAAGCTCCCTTTTCCAAAATAGGATGATTTTTGCATTTGATGTCAATGTTTTATTCATCTCAGGTAACGTAAGATTTTGCTTTACCAAAAAACCCACTTAATTTGAAAAAAGGAACCTGAAGGTGTTGTTGGTGGGAATATAAGCTGGTGAAGTCATTATGGAAAGCAGTCCAGACTTACCTTAAAAAAAGAAAAATGGATATACTGTATGATCCAGCAGCTCCACTTTTGACCATCTATCCAAAGAACACGAAATCAGCCCCCGCAGTTAAATGTTCCACAATGCTTACTGTGGCATTAGTAACAAAAGCTGAGTTGCAGAAGCAACCTAAGTGCCCGCTCATAGAGGATAGGACAAAGAAGATATTAGACACAAACACACACACACACACACACACACACACACACACACACACAGGAATACTATTTAGTTATAAGGAAAGATGAAATGTTATCATTTACAGCAAAATGGAAGAAACTGAAGGAGGATTATCCAAAGCTAAGTAGGCTAGAAGAAATAAAGACAAATATTGGATGATTTCACATGAGTAATAAAAGGGAAAAAAACTAAATTAATTGATAAAGCAAAATAATTATAAACTAGCAGACATTAATAACTGAATAGAAATTTCTGAAGTTAAGAGGGAGGGGGAAAGGAAAATGGTCTGGGGGATAAAGGGGGGTGGGGTCCAGTTTATGCTCATCTTTTCTGTCAAATGCTTCTTAAATGCATCTTGCAATATTTCTTGTTTTAGGCACCTGCTTTGTAAGAGGCTACTGATTAGTATAGAGAAGGCAAATTCTAGAAGGTTGTTGCTTCTTAAGCGACTGAGACTTTAAGTATTTATTCACAATGACTGAAACACATACCACCATGTACTCCATTTCCCCACATTTCGTTAACAACGTCCTCCCTATTCTTCAGGACATGGCTCGGGTGTCATCTTTGGGGGAAATGTCGCCAACATCCCTTTATGATGTCCCCACTCGAGTGTCCCAGGGACGTCCCCGGCTGGTGCACCTCTTAGGTGCTGCTGTGCCTCTTTCACTCACCACATGTGTTGTTAACTGTTAACTCCCCAGCCCTCCTCGCTAGATGCTGAACTGACTGAATGCTGAGACGATTCATCTTTGTATCACCAGCAGTGATTAGAGCACTAGGCAAATCACATTCTCAACAAATGCTAAGTATTTTAATTCTTATTTGAGGGATCTAATGGAGTTGAAGCTGCAAAACAGCATGTGACTGAGTGTCCACAGACCACTAGAGGCGGCCTTCTAATTCTGAGATATGTGCTTGGACAGTGCCAGCATCTCTGAGCTGACGAGGAGAAGGGTAGTGAGCAGAAGTGTATGAAGGGGCTTATAAGACTCTGGGGGAGATAAAGGGGATGGTCAAAGGGAGAAGCAAAGGTGTGTCAAGACTGCTGTGAGAAACAGAAAAATGTAGGCCTAAGAAGAGAAGCAGAATGAATTACAGTTACTCTACCCCTGCTGCCAGCCCCTCCTACCACTTGAAGGTTGACGGCGACCTGCTGAAGGAGGTGCTAGAACAGCTACACTTGGCAGCAGGTATCCCTGAGAATACGCGCCTGGTGGGACAACGGAACCGATGCCAAGCACCTCTTAGGGCCAAAATATCACACAGGGAGCGTGAATGTCACTGTCCTTGCTCCTCCCTTCTTCCCACTGACCTCAATGCTTAAATCAAGTGAAACGACTTTTACACACACACACACACACACACACGCACACGCACGCACACACAAGCACACACACACATCACTGATAGAAAATACTAGGGAATGTCATATTACAAAACATATGTCTGTCAAATCACTATGGTGACTGATGTGGTCCGCAGAAAAGTGAGATTTGCTAAATAAAGAAAATTAAGCAAAAGGAATAAAAGCACGAGATGATATTACACCTGTTTACTCTTGTGGGTTATTTTTGGCCTTTACATAGCATCTATCTGATAGGGATTCCAACAATCCACAGAGGACTTCAGTGGAAAGACGGCGTTAGCTCTAAAGTATCAAAAAGCTGCTATTCCAAGTGATCTTTATATGTGCACGTAATAATGGTTCGTGTTTACAGGCACATTCCCAAAAGGAAACTAGCCAAATGAGAGGACACACACACAGCAAGCCATTTTCCCGAAAACAGTCTCCAGGGCTTTGAGATCTCAGAGTAAAGGCCATTTTACTTCAGTATCATACAAAAATCTTCGTCAAGGCCTTCTATTTTCACTCTAAAGGTGTCATTCTATGATCTCTAGCCTAGAGATGGCAGAGCCCAGGAATGAGTGATGATTATTCTCTTTCCACTCATGAACTGTTGTGACAAAGCCTTTTTTTAGCACTAGTGTTCTTTTTTAAAAAATTGTGGATACTTGAAGTTACAGAATTTAAAGTTACTAGTTTAAGTTTTAAAATCATTTTAAAAGGCTTTATAGGTTATTAGACTGTGGTCTGCTTTTCTCCCCATTATAAGCTTTTTTTTTAAAACATGCATTTCTACCAAGGGGGGAAAGAAGGCAAAACTATAAAATGATTTCAATTTTTAAAAAAGTGAATTTTCCCCCAAAACAGATCCTAGCCACTAATAATAGTTTTATTAAGAAACTACAAAATATTCCCAAGCTTTTATGAATGGAAAAAAACTTAAACCAGCTGAAACTATGAATAATTATGACTTATACTAACAAAGGAATCCTTTATCTTGAGATACTTTTCAATGCTGTCAAAATTATTTAAAGAGAGTTTCCCAAGAAAGGAAGTTTTTTTTTTAAATCTTTTATATTTGGGGGATTTTGATAAGTTTGGTGCAAAATAAATAGGACTAATAAACCTTATTTATTTTTTATAAGTCCTGTCCAAAAAAGGAAAGACAAGGTAAAATAGCATTCAAGATTTTTATATAAACACCCTCACAGTCCATCAGAAATGGACTGAGCTTAATCAAAATATTATTCACAAATATTTTCAACTTCTTAACAACATAATTATGATTCTTTTTATTCCTTCAAAATCCAGACCTTCTATTGTAATAAAATAAAATCTAAATCTTTTTTAGAAATAGAGAACTCATCTATTTTTACTAAATAAGCATCCAAGTTTTTCTTGTTTCCAATAAATGGAACTCAGTTGTTTGTCTTTGGAAGGAAAATAATAAGACATCAGGGTATTGTAATAACAACATGAAGACAGAAATCATATAACTCCTTGGAAAAACTTAAAAGGGCGATAGGTTTCCAGTATCACTACTATTTGAAGAGAGAATGAACTCAACAACTATTTACTGAGTCCTAACATGCATCAGGCACTGTTCCATTCAGTGCTTATGACACGAGGCACTTGCCCTCATGGAGCTCACGCCCAAGTGAAGAAGGACGTGAAGGATCATCACAGAAAGGACTTCTGGTTCACAGAATAGAATAGTCAGGGAAAGCGTCTCCACTATTTTGAGTAGAGGCCTGACTGAGCTGAAGCAACCAGCCATTCAGATTACCTAAAGAAAACCATCCCAGGCCTAGAAAACAACAATTGCGAAGATCCTGAGGCAGGAAGATGCTTGGAATATTCCAGAAACTTATAGGAAGAGCTTATGGTTTGAACTTAGTGGACAACAGGGAAAACAGCAAGCTGACCACAGTAGCCTGGTGGGCCACAGCGAACCCAGCAGCGTGGACAGACTTGACCCAGCTTTAGTTCTAGACCAGTCATTCTGGCAGTGGCGAGCTTGGTTACCAGGAAGGAGGGTTGGTGTGGCAGCACCCACTCTGGGACACCATCATAGTGATTGATAAAGAAGAAACAAGGGTTGAAAGAGGGGGGAGCAGATGACAGGCATGTCGCAGATGCCAAATTTACACTCTGTGGGGCAGGAGCAGAAACCAAGGTGGTTTTTCAACACCATCCAGCATCACTTCTGGAGTTGGGCCAAGCAGATAGAAGAAGATATTTAGGGGAAACGGTGATGACTTCACTTGTGTGCGTTACAGTTGAAGTGGCTATGGAACAACCAGGTGGGGGTGGGGAGCTGTCCAACAGGAGTGAGAAATACAGCTCTAGACCTCATCAGAGAATTCCAATCTGGAAATCAGGGGTGGGGATCCACTGAGGGGAAAACAGCATTCGGTGCCAAAAATTCAGCTAGCACCCACCAAAGATGCAGAAGGTAAGAAGAGCAGAGGACCAAGGATGGAGTTATATAAAGAGTCCAGTAAGGAAACTATAAAGGCAGGCTCAGGGCACATAGGTGCCCAGTCTGGGGGACATCTCTGTAACCCCGGCATGGTTTCCGAAGCTGGTCCCAAGGCTACTGCTGCCTATCAGGCCTTTCTCAAAAGGCCAGATGGGGAACCAATGAAGTACAATGGAACTGGCTTGATCTTTAAGAACATAGCTCAGAATTGACACATAATTCAAAGATTCTCATCCTACTGACCCAAAAATGGCACATGGCTACAACCATACAGAAGGGAGTATGGGAAATACAGACCACCAGCTGCTATATGCCAGTTAAAATTCAGAGGCTCTTAGCACAAAAGGAAAGAAGGGAAGATTAGCACAAAGCGGCACAATTGGAGTCTCAGATTGTTTTCTTCTCTGTACCCATCTCACCAAATGAAGGAGAATTTTGACCAGAGAAGATGAAGAGAGAAAAGAAAAAATTCTGAAAGCTAAGATATCCGGAAAAGGGTGGGGATGGGCGGGAAGCTGGTGAGTATGATGTGGCATGAGAGGTATGAGGGACACAGCTAGACCAAACTGAGTGAAAACCCTACCTGTGTCACATACCTGGGCAAGATTCTTACTACATCCCAGTCTTACTTCAGAGGGTCACTGAGCTAATGAGATCCCGTGTATGCAAAGCCAGGGACAAACAGGGCTACACCGAGTAAAGACTCCGAATTTCCTTTTTGCACCGTTTTTAAAGGTAGAAGAAAGTTACGCTAAGAGATAAAAACAGGAGTAAGAAAGAAAGTGGCTGGTTAGCAAAAAACTTTGCCTATTTGGCAATTCTGCCTGGAAGCCTGATGTCTAAGGTGAAATGGAAATCGTGCTCCCACACCACTCTGATACCAGCACCCCCCTCACGGCAGAGGTAGTTTTAAGGAAGGGAAAACATTTTGCTTGCTACGTGAGCACAGCAAAAATAGGCACTGGGGTTTCAAATTCCTGAAGCTGCTGCTGATCACAAAGGAAAGAATTTCCTTTGTCTGATTAAAACAACAAAAGAGCATGTTTTTAAAGGTCAAGGAATGCTATATCTATAAGCAACCTGACTCTGTAACCCCACAGATGAAGGAGTAAAAAGAAAGCTGTACCTAAAAACCAGCTGACAACTCCACCCACTTATCAAAAAGCCAGCAGCACAAAAATATATTTCTTTTCTCAGGTTTTAGCCTCCTTTGTTGCAAACTTCTTATTCTTGTGCCTTACACAGCACTAGGAACAATTCCCCTACTCTGTTCCCTCAATTGTAGGCAGTAGAAGTTAACTGGCAAATCTGAAAGAATAGAACATTAGCTGGAGCGTCTACCAGGAATAAAAACAACAGCAAAAAAAAAAAACCTTTCCTGGGCCTCCCGGTGGCACAATGGGTTAAGTCATAGTGAGGAACTTGATATGGCATATACACATGCTGATTTGTAATGATGCTCACCTGAAACATATGTTATAATGCAAGGTCATTTCAATAATAATAAGTTTATTTTTTAAGATTAATTTATTTATGCATACAAGCTGGGTGTGGGGCGGTGAGAGGGTTCCCTAAAGACAGAGTGGGGAGCAGAACAGGCAGCTCGACCAAAATACACTGCTGAGGGGAGCAGCGGGCGAGGCAGGAGAGTTCTGCTGCTCCATGTAGGAAGCTCCACAGCGTTGCACTTAACCCGTTGCGCCACCACGGAGGCCCCAGTAATAAGTTTCTTTTTTTTAAAAAGAAACCTTTCCTCCCTATGTCATTTCCAACCCCTACCAACCTTTAGCTAGAACAAAAGACCCAGGAAAGAAATAAAGTCTCCATGTTCCCCTGAGCTGGGCCAGTAACAGTGGATCCAGTGTAAAAATGCATAGTGGCAACTATACAAGGAATGAGAGTGGCAAGATGAGCAAATTCTGTTGGCCAGTTTTCAAGGTTATCTAAGCATTGGGAGTGAACAAATCATTACAATTATCTTAATCATGAATACATTTTTAGTTTTTTTCAAATGAAAATATCTTGGGAAAAATACCTAATTTCACATACAGTAAAGGAGGAGGAGGGAGGGTGGCAAAACTGGGGAGGGATGAACACAGGGAATAGTGGCGGCTCCCGGGTCATTCAGTGGTAGGAGAACTACAGGGACCACAACGATGTAAGGGGAAAAAAAAAACCAAACACTTAAATTAATAAAAAAGAAAAATATCTATCTTCAATTCTGGTCTAAAATTCTACACCAATGTTCCCCACCCCCCACTCCAGAAAAATCAAGAAGAAATGGTCAAAATACTACCCTGCTTCTTTGAAAAACCTTAATATGGGATTTCTAAATCAAAGTTTGAGGGACCATTTGCTTTCCTCTACTGAAAATTCCAATTGAGGAGAAAGAAAAAACTTGGTTGGGGAAGGGGATAGAGGGGGAGAGACAGAATTTGCCAAACACAGGCCTAATGTTTTGAAAACAGATGCACAAAAATTATCCGAAATGAGTCGGACTTCAATGCCTATGCATCTACCTTAAAGTAACAACAAAAGGAAAGTTAGAAAGAATTTTCTCCAAATAGACATTATGTTCTGGAAAAGATGTGGACTTGATTTGCATGCCTGGCATCCTTTTGCATCTGATATGAAGTACTTTGGATGCGCTTGCAAGGCCTCTCTCAAAAGTCACCTGTGTTGATTTCATTTCTGTTGCTCCCTATTTATGCACCACTGCTCACTTTCCACTGTTTACTAAACAAGTTATGATAATTTCCTATCTATTACAGTTTTCACAACAAAACTGCTTCATGGCTCACTTTACCCTGTAACAGAACTTTCCCATGGGAAGCGAAGTCAGATGCAAATCTGCCAGAGCTCCACATTCTCCTACAGTGCTGTGTCTCTAAAACACCCAGCAAGAGAATTACCACTTCCAAGCAAGTTAGCAGATCTAAAGGTGAGAACAGGCCGGTTTTGTTTTAAAACTAAGAATGAAAAAGAAAAAAGAGAATGAATAAAGGGCATAAAAAATAAAGAGGGTACCACTCAATATCAATTGGCAAATCATAAGTCCATGAATTGAGGTCAGGAAGGCAATTAAGTTCAGTTGGTTCAAAATCTCTGTGTTGGGAACAAGGAAGAAAATTTTACTGACGCTTCTAGTTGGACTAGGTTTCAGAGTCAGACACGCCCAGTTATCATCTCAGTTCTACTAGCCATGTGATTTCAGGCAAGTCACTTAACCTCTCTGAAGCTATTTCCAGAACCATAAAAAATACCTATAGCAAGTCCATGAACTTGACATGCAAACACATGCAGAATAGATGTTGACACATAATAAGCTCCATAAATGGCAACTATCATTATTACAGGATAGTTTTATCATCACTATTACCAAATAAAATTCTATGAGGTCAATGATTTTTGTCTAGTTTTGGTCACTACCAAAGCCTAGCAGAGCCTACCATGTCATATTCACTCAATAAATATTTGATGATTTATAAAAATAAAAGTATAATACTTTTCGGTAAGAGCACTTTCTACCACACCAAACCCACTATTTTCTATCACCTTCTATAGATGCCACACCACAGCCTTGGTAAGAGACAACATTGCCCTTTTGAAAATAACTCCTGTTAAAAACCCATATTCAGTTGTGCTTTTATTTTGCACACAGATAGCAATCACTATAATTATCTTTAAACCTGAATCAACACATCTGCCCAGACAACTTTTCACTGCTCTTGAAGACACTGTAAGTTTTACTTTTATGGGTATGCGAGGCACATAATCAAATAACTCTCTGATGTTGCTGCACTCACAGCTAAACAACCGTTTAGCTGAATGATGATAAGTAACTGCCTTTATTTCTCTCTAAAATATAAATGCTATCAACTCAAATGAGGCAGAGAAAGCAATGAAAACTGCCGCCGTGTGACCTGGAGCACTGGGTTTCCAAAAGCAGCGCTTACCTTTGCAGAATGCTCCATGGTGACCACCACTTTGGTTTTAGAGCTGGACACCAGGTCCATGGCACCTCCCATTCCTTTCACCATCTTCCCCTGCAAAGCAGAAACAGAAAACATGAAAGCATCTCTGTCTTTCGTTTCTTTAGTGTTAGGCAGAACAAAATTAACTTGCAAGAATGAGACACTGGAATAATTAATGAGAAAAATTCATTGACCTTAATAGCTTAGTACTGAAGCTTTACAACCTTAGTAGTCTGTTAATTCTATTATTCTATGGTTGAAGAGTAAGTTCAGGATAAATGTGACAATGTCACTTTTATTAAGTGTGGCTAACATTATTTTGTCGATGATATATTAACAACAAGGCGATGAGGAAAATAAGAAGCTTAACCTTTCCAGAACTCTGACACGTGATTATTATTACTTCAACAATACAGGATTGAAATCCACATACTCTTGACATCCATTTTTTAACTTTCTAAACGCATAATCGGCACCAGTGAGTCTTCAATTGCAGAAACTTTCTAAAGCACTCTCTTGCATTTCCTCCAGATTAAAGTGCCATTAGGTAATAGGCTGAGACACTAATGGTGTTTCCCTAGTAATGATTAATATGAAAGGTGGGTCTCCCTTTCTAAAACTTGGCATTTATCTGGCTCTTAGGAAAATAAACTAAAACAAAATGAAAAATATAGCCCTGTTAAGCAAAAACAGAAAACAGAAGCAGAGTTCAGGATCCTTTTGCCATCACCATTCTATTTTTTGTTCACCTGTCCATCGTCTCATTCATTAAATGCGAACCAGCCACCTTCTATGTGCCTGTCACACTCTGAATATTCCAAGCGTCTAGTCTGTCTCCTGGTTACAGGATTTTAGAAAAAGCAAGTGTTTCCAGAGATGATGAGATGAATTCTTACTCAAATATATGAAGAAAAATGCCTTCTAACATTAAAACTAACTTAAAAAATATTTTTTGACAACAGGAAAACAGGTTACCAGAAGAGAAGATGGTATGAATAGGAGCAAGGGTAGGGGTCCCAAAGGATGGTGGAATGGTATTTTTTTGTTTAATTAAAAAAAATGGAGACTCTACATTATACAAGTGCTTTTGCTTATACTGTCAATGTAGCTAGGCACAAATCAAGATAACAAGGCTATACTTCAGTATCCACTTATCCAAGTGGAATAAAATCCCCAGTTTCAAATAACAGAGTTATTGTTCTTGTGGCATTTGTATTCACAGAAGACATACTTCAAACTTGATAAACGTACCGATAGTGGCATGATTTAAAATGCAATAACATGAAAACACGAGGACCTGGTACACCGTGCATGTTTTTGAGGAAATGGATGCCGTCGCCATAGTCATCATAATATGCCCCTCATTGTAACCTCGTTAATCACTCGCTTGTGTTACACTCACAACCACACACATCTGAAATTATCTCTACAAAGCTTTGAAGATTCAAGGATGCAACAGAATATCTGATGTTGTCTATGAAATTTTCATGGAATACATTTAAAATGTTTAAGTGCTGATAATTTTTGGAAGCTGGTTTACAAAAATCAAATTTAAGTTCATTTTCACAGTTAAAATTTCTGTGCTTTATATTTCTGTATAATATCATTGTGCCAAAGAACAACTATGTGGCATTTAGATTTGCTGAGGATATTTGCCAGAAATTCCTTACTTTTGTTTTTAACAACATTCACATTACCTGGCAAAAGAGAATATGTATCCACACTTTTGAAAAAATTTTCCTTCTTTCAATTTCTATCTTTTAGTCCAAACCCTCTTGTTGATTTGACAGTAAACTCTCATAGGGCTCTCAGCTCCTTTCCCATAGTTTTATAACTATAAGGAAAATAGGAAATGCACTGAGACCTGGCTTTGAAACAGTCTCAAATCCCCAGATTTCAAATATAATTTAGGATTCAAAGCAGAGCCATGAACATGAATTAGATGCACAGTACAAAGGAAAAGAGTCAACAGTCAGATGTCTTCATGAGCTGGAGCCTCCCATGGCATGAGGTGAGTAGCTGCTGGCAACAAAAGGGCGCTAGGGCGCAGGAGAGGGGTCCGGGAAAGGAGCAGAAGATGCAAAATGAGTCTGTCTTCAGACACATACACCTGAAGTGAAGCAGAATATCTATGTGGAAATGTGCAGTTTCACACCTGTATGAGTCAGGCCTTCCTTCACCCTTAGCTGCAATTTTAATAAGTTAGTCACCAGGTGATAGTACTTCCCTTGAGAAGACTGATTCCTTTGTGGTGTGAAATATGGAGAAGTCAGAGATGGGAGAAATTACTGCCCATGGTGGACTCTGATACTAAGGGAGTTGAGATTTTCAGAGTGTCAAAAGACATGGAAACAAAATTGTAAATTGTCTCAACCTGTTTTGATAAAAACATCTGGTCTCGACTTCTATAGATAGCATACTTGGGCAGACTCTATGGGTGCATGTTCCAGAAAAACATGAAGAAGCCAAAGCAGGCCAAGAGCCACGCGAGTGTGCTAAAAAATCTCTTGAATTAGAAAACAGTGCAGGCAAATTTTGTTCCCTGTGACACAATGATTATAGGGGAAAGTTTATGACAGTCTCTAACAGGAAGTCTGTCCAATTTAGATGAACCTGAGGTACACATTGTCAATTATTTAAGAAATATTTATAGAGCACCTACTGGGTACAAAACACTGTGCTGGTGGGAATGTAGAGAATTCTAAAAGAGTAGAAGAACCATCTTTTTGTTTCTGTGAAAAGGATCATTTTTGCTTGTCTTGGTGTAAAGGAACAGCACTGATCATTCAAAGGGCCCCAGGCAGTCTAGTGTCCCAGCCTCTCAGCAAATGCTACACATTTCAAGTCACTATTTTGATATTTAAATATTTGTTTTCAGAGTAAAAAATACACAAAATTGTGTACATAACATCTGAGATGTGTTCAATTAACCCAACGCATAGTAATAGCAAAATACCAAATTTCACTGCTTTGGGGCTCATTATCTATAAATCGGGAATACAAGTATCTGCCCCACTATAGAGCTGTTGTGAGGCACGTATGAGGTCGTGTGGAAGAAACTGTGTAGTAAGTAAAGCTCACAAATTTATCAACATAAAACTTCAGTCAATTCAGTTTACTGAGTATCCAGTATGAGACCGGTGCTGAACTGGCTACTAGAGTTAGAGACGATCAACATGGGGTTCTTTTCTCATAAACCTCCTCTGTGGGAGGAAAAGTACCCACAAGTAATTAAGGAGATGTGGATCAAATTTCCTTCCTCTAAAAGAGGCATATCCACCTCCCCCTCCTCCCCAAGGCAGAAGCACCTTTCCCCACGGCCTTGCACTGTTCAGCGTGTGATTCTATCACAGTGAATTACAGTCTCCTCCTGTCCCCCCTCCTCCTCTTGCATCCGAAGTGCTAGGACAAGTGAGAGGATGGACAGATAAAACTAACATAGGTGCGCACAAGTTCTAGCAGATCGCAGAGGAAGTGACCCCTAACTGCGCCTGGGGAAGCAGGGGGAGGAGGAAGAGGCCCGGGGGTTTCACACAGGTGGGGTCTCACAAAAGCAGGCAGTCAGATGGGAAAGAGAAGGGTAGAATCTCTAATGGAAAGCATTTATAACAAGTTACCAGGAAAGCCTTCAAATACTTGGCTTTCCTATTTCTTCAGTATGTTCATTGTAATGGAAAAAGAAAGTAAAATGTTACCCTCCGATTCAATTCCCAAATGATTTCTAAAACAAAATCAATGACTATAGGAAAACAATTCATTCCATCTGTACTGGCAGAGAAAAATGGGGCCATCTAAGATATATATTCTGATACAAGTGGGAATTTATCACCATCTTGAAACCCAGGGTAGCAGGCATTTTTTGTAACCCAATAACTTGCATTTCCCAGTTCACCACTGCAGTTGGTGGTAGCCATGTGCCTGAGTTCCAGACTATGAAAGAGAGGAGGTGATACCTGTGACTCTCGGACTCTCATCCACAAAAACCTCTTGTATGCAAACAAAGTTTCATGCTCTTTCACCAACTCATTGAAAGATGGCTGAGCTTCCCTCAGACTTGGTCCTTAAATGACCATGTGGTTCTAGCAGAACCCACTTACTAAGAACCACATTCACTACTCAGTATGAGTGAACGATAAATGAATAGGGGGCTAAGTCACTGAAATTTGGAGACTTCTTTGTTACAGCAACACATGTAACAGCATGTTACATGTAACAGCATGTTACATGTTACACATGTTACAGCAACACTAACAAAACGATGAGCCCAAATGTGTTCTATGGAAGATCAAGAACACAGTGTGCAATCAGAACTGTTATTGCTGAACAACAGAGGGGCATGAGCAGGCGTCCAAGGGGATGCTTTCCTAGTTCTCCTGAGGAGATGACTAGGCCAGGCCTGTGTGAGACACAGATTCTCCGCTCTATCCAAAGGGCCAACACATGGCTGACGTTTTACAGAAGGAGAAAGAGACCTCACTCCCTCTTCATCTACTTCCCAAAAATCCAACATCCTGTTCAACATACAAAACAAGAGACTGATAAAACCGACTTTGTTAAGGGCCTCCCTGGTGGTGCAGCGGTTGAGCGCTGCGCTGTGGAGCTGTCGGCAGCGAGCGATGGGAGTTCGACGCCCGGCCGGGGAGAATCCCACATGGCGTGGCAGACCTCCCCTGCCTCGCCCACTGCTCCCCTCAGCAGTGTATTTCTGATCTGCCTGTTCTGCCCCCCCAACTCTGTCTCTGGTGAACCCTCTCGCCGCCCCATGCCTCTGGCCTGTACCCCAGCTTGTATGTATAAATAAATAAATCTTTAAAAAAAAAAAGACTTTGTTAAGGAGCTAAAAATATGTCTTTAAATAAGTCACAAGAGGGAAAGTTATACTTGGAGAAAAATGGTGCTGTAATGAAGACAAGATAGGCATGATTGAAGCACTGGGCCAGGGTGGTACAAAGTGAGGCCTTCTTTAAAATCTCAACAGCAAACATATTTCTTGAATGGTACGACTTAGTTCTGTGATGCATTCTGGCTGACATAATGGAGAGATGATTGCTATATATTCATTTCACAGCCAACTCATCTCTCTGCAGTTAAGAACTGACCCTGATATCAATATGGAAAGAATACTGCAATAAATGAGTAAGAAACAATGCATGCTCTATTATGAAAGTTACACAACTTTTTAAAAAAGATTCTGACTAAAGTATTATCCTCAATTCACAAATATTCATTCAGACCTCATTATAAACCAGGTACCAATACAGGAACTTAATTTTTTTTCTAGGAAAGAGATTTAAACTACAATCAATATTTTAAATATGTCTCACTTTGAGTCTGTTTTCTAATATCAGAATTTTAAAGAAAGTAAATGAAATTATGTTGATACTGCAATGATATTAAAAAAAACCTCACTGTATCAAAGTAAAACACTAAATTGCACTCCTAAAGAAATACTCCTTCAATTCCTAAACATGACTTTTGATAATACTTTAAGGTTTTTACAAAAAGGTAAAATAAATACATCTAAACAGTTCTATAAAATGCTGCCTAAAATGAAATATAAAACATACTGGAAATGATCTTGACATCACCTTCGTCATTAGTATGTAAATAGTAATGGTTTATTTCCAGATTTGAGTGTCTGGAAATATTTTGGCCTTAAGTGAGAAACAATGTACAACGTACAATATGCAGATACAATTTCTAAAGCATTTTAAAATAATGCTTTGTGCCTGACTGGAAAAAGTGAATCAACTGAAATAAAAAGGGAAGAATAGCTGTGAAGTGATTTATTAATAAAACCAGGGCCTGTTGCTCCATATTAAACACCAGAACATTAAGTACCCACCTCAATCTAAATGTAAGCCTCTTTATTTCTGTCTCACTTCCCCATTATTAAAAAATGCTCAAGGAAAGAAAAGGGCCTCTAAACATGCTCCGAGCTAAATAGTAGGAGAGAAGTAAACTAAGAAAGATAATAACAACATTTGTTTAAACACAGAGAAAGGTTATAACTCCCCTTCTTAGGGAAAATAAAAGATTTACAATTTGTCTTAGTTTAGCAAAGTTATAACAAAGTTCCAGCATAATATATCTCTTTTCTGTACTATGCTTTGTATTTAAAACCAAGAAAAATGGGATTTTCATTTCAAAAAACAAACTGCATTTCTCAGGGCAGGTGAATTGATCCTGTAAACCTCTAGTATGGAACTAGAAATATAATTCCAGGTAAGTTAAAATTGCTTATCACCTATCAATCATAAGTGGGTAAAAAGAAACTTATCAAGAAAGCAGCACTTGGATAGTACTTACAATTTCAATTTTCACTCCCATTCTCTCAGAGGCCTGCTGCCTCCACTACCCCTCATCCCTGCGTCTCCACCTTCCCCCTCTCGATGGCTCTTCTCTGTATTCCTGGGTGCACTGAAATTCAATTTCTGCCTGACTGTGGCCTGTAAAACTATTCTGAAATAGGTCTCTGACACTCAATCATCTGATCTGGTAGACACCCATGGGTTCACCTTAGTACATTCCTGGACCTTTCTACTGTATTTGACATGGCTTTCCATGGACTTCCCCGCATGGGAAATAGGACCTTGAAACTCTCCAAAGACACGCTTTCCTGGTCCTTCCACCTCCCTCCAGGCTCACCAGCTCCTTCCTAGCAACCTCCCCCTGCTATCTCCCTCCAGCTCTGTATATTAGCCAACTTAAAAGCCCGTCCTTGGCCTACTGTACTTGTCTCTACTTGTTCTCCAAGAAGGACTTCATCCACTCTGTTAACATGAACCACCTTTGTCTCTGATGATTCCTAAATCCACATTTCCAGCTCGGATCCCTCCTCTGACCTTCAGACTTCAATATCCAAAAGCTTCGCAGTTATTGTGTGGCACAGTCTGTTAGCTTATTCCCAAAATTACTTCCTCTTGTTCCTGAGCATGTAGTTAGGCAACATTTTCTGGCCTTCGTTAGAGTTAGGGTTTGTATGTTCTGCCCATGGAAAGAGGATGAAAGTGATAAATAATTCTCCCAGCTCTGGATCACAAAACCTTCCAAGAACAACACTCCATATGTTCTTCCCTCTTCTGCAAACTACATGCTGAAAATGGTGGAGCCAATGGATGGAAGGAGCCATGATCCCTAAATGACTGCACACAGGGGAGCTGTTTTCCAACCAGGAATACTCATTGTGGTTCTATGCGAGTAAGAAATAAAAAGTTCTATTATATTAATTATTACATGCCTTAGCTGAGAATGGTCCAAACCAAATTAAGTACCTTCATCAAAGGCAAAACTCTACTACTAAATTTCTTATCTCAGTTAGCGCCCAACCAAAAAAGTCCAAATTTGAACCTTCCTTGTCTCTTGCCTCTCTTTCATTATCCATGTACAATCAGTCAGTCATTCAATTAGCAAGAATTCCAATTTTTCCAAAATTTCTTGAACTTGACCTCTTCTCACCCTAGTTAAGATCCTTATTCCTCCCCAGAAAGCCATAAACAATACCCTTATTACTCAATCTGTGTCCAGTCTGGTCCCTCTCTAATCTCACTCCACCCACAGCATGTGATAATAATCTCTCTAAAATAAGCATCTTAAAATGAGTTTTAAGTGATTAATTAAAACTTGTCACTAGTTCCCCAGTGGTAACTACATGCTTTTCTCCATTTACAAAAGTAAATGACATTCAACAGTATCTTCAGAGTTCACTTATGAAAATTTCATCACTCCAAATAAAGAAGAATTATTCCAAAGCTTAAAACTGATTCTAGGTCACTAACAAAGTTAACAAGCATTTATTAAGCCAAGAGAAGTATGAAACGTTCATATTTTCTTTTCCTAAGGTAGAATCAATGTGTGACTACATTTCTTTTTTGTTATATGGGAGCCACTTTGGATAAGTCAACTTCCCTGTTCAAGGTCAGACAGAAGACCTCTGCTCTATTTGGATGACTAAAACGGCCAGGAGGAGGAAAAACTCGGTGTTATTCTTAGCTGTTTTGCAGCTACAGTTTGGTTTTCATAGAGTCTATTCATGATTCTGCAGAGATGAAAACACACATCAAACAACCTGGCTAAGCAAGCTCCCTCGTTCACTCAGGCCTCCGACAACATCAAGGGACGGAGCTTGAGTAATTGCTCCAGTAGAGACAGAAGGGCATTTGTTTGTGCTTAAATGATTGTGTTATTACACTATAAAGTTAGTTATTTGAATGTATTAAATACAACTAAACATTGGAATTTCTGGCCTTGTTCATTATCCAGAAACAGAATTTAAGTTCAATATTTTAAAACCTAGGGGCAGGCTATTTTCTGCATTAACAGCTTCTTCCTTCTACTGGGTCACTGAAAGGAAGGCATTTATTACTGGACTCATATGAAGAAATTGTCACATATAACCATGTGTCACCTAGGAACACTGCAGGTTGAGGTGGTTGGGTCAAATTAACATTCTAATGGTGGCAAAGAGATTTTACTATCACACAAAATTTTTTAGAAAGCTTTTCATTATTTTTAGGAGATCCCTAGATAATCACAACAAAAATGACAGCGAAAATACAAATGGAAAGGTAACAATTAATCACTTTTATATCTCCGTATGTACTAAAATATATCAATCCCTCTCCACAACTCACTCGCGTGGAATATGAAATTAGGACTTTTTAAACTGGACACAAAAATAGTCATTCTCAGAAAATTTTATTTTCTGGTTCTTCACAGGGGGTGTGAGTTGGCTGAAACAGAGCGTGAGCACTAGACCCAAGGGCAGAAGCTCCCTTGCTCCCTCACCTCCTCCCACCGTCTGCAAAGCTCTAAAGAGCACAATTACAGAATTATTGTAATTACACTGCCATCTCTGACAGCTGGATGGAAGTTTCACAGAGACACTGTGACTGAAAGAACATTATTAAGGAATACATCAAAATCATTACTCGTATTTTTACCCACAGTAGAAAAAAAAAACAGAAGATAATTTAAAAATTTAAGATGAACTGTGGATGAACAGGCCATGTATACTAAATGGAGGTGTCCTACTAAGGAGTTTTAAGAGAGGTAAGTGGAGGAACAGAACATTATCTTGATTCCACACTAAGTTAACAAGTACTGGGTCCCAAGATGTCCCCTATATTCAAGTGAGGACCCAGTTTCATGAGTGCTAAGTATCTACGGGAACTGTCATGGTGAACTGATAACCTTTTGGTCATTGCCAGAGTCTTCTAATGTTTTGTTGTTTTTTTTTTCCTCCTGTACAAACACCAATCTGTAAGATGGAGACCCAAGCCTTTCCCAAGTGAAGATAAGTCTCACCTCTGATTTGCTTAGAAACCATATCCCCCTTTCAGAACTAGGAGCGCCACGTGGTCCACAGAGGTTCAGATTCTAAGGCCAGTGTGAGGCCTGAGCCCCTGGGTCGGGGAGGAACATCCCGCGTGAGAGAGCGAGCTGCCCTTGCTGGCATCTGAGAATGCGCGGGCACCCTGTCCAGTGGGAGGGGCTCCCATCACAAGTTCTGGGTGGTTTCCGAAATCAAAATACAATTACTCCTTTGTGAAGTTTCGCCCGTAACTGAAAGACCATAGAAAGTAAAATGGTACCTTCTCAAAGTGTGGAGAATGAGGTAGAAAGAAACAACTTCTACCAACACAAAAGTAGGTCAAAATAATTACTCCGGGGAATGTGCCATTTTTGAAAGACACATCACAAGGAAAACTAAAGGAAGCACTCACTTCTGTCTTCCTATTGTTTCAAGTCAACTGTGCTAAGAGCAAGCTCCCCCAAGGCAAAAAAGGAAAAATCAGGGAGGGAGTCCAGACGATGCTGGAATAAAAATGAAAAGCAAAAAAATGTCTTTAGACAAAAGTAATAGGTGAAAAAAAAATATTTGGTCAGGATCTTAATTGACGTAGAAACCAAAATACTGAGAATAGAATGAAAAAACAAAAGTTCTTTAGAAGTGAAATATAAAGAAAGATGAGATGGGGTTAAAGAATATGGACACTCATAAACCTTAACCCTTTTTTGACATAGCAGTAATTTCACTCCCCAAACCTGGTAAGTGATCTTTTCACATTTCTGATAGTAATGATTTCAGTGACTTTATAACCAGTCCATATTATCAGAGATGGATGTGACATGCATGACAAACAGTATTAAAAATCAATGTCTGAGTTTAAAAACCTGATTATTTCAGACCCACTTTATACGGAGCCTAAGTTGAGGTGTGTTTTATATCTAGTCCATTCTCACATAAGAAGCAAGAGCTGAAATTAGTGAGAACAATTTTACTCTCTTTTCTGCTACAACCACCTGTGGCAGATTCCACCTTCATTCATGAACTGATCTGGAACCCAGGAACGGCAAATACCTGGAGCTGGAGTATGTTTACTAAAAATTATTTTTATTCCCAAGAATGCCATGTATAGGTCTAGTATTGATGAGGAACCACATTCTGTTGAGTTACCTTAAGACATAGCTAGTTAGAGAGGAGTTCCTTTTTCCCTCTAACCTCAGTAATCAGGTACTAAAATGCAAAGATTTTAATATTTGTACATTTAAAACTGGTCTTGCAAGTGGAGGATGGTCTTGGGGGACTGAGTCCTTAGCCAGTGGAATGTGACACTGTCTTTGGGCAGAGAGGGTGAGGGCTGAGTGGGACTGAGAAGATGCTCAGATACCCTGCTGGTGTCAGTTGCTTGTTGTGGAGAAGCTTTCATTCACACAGTGGAACTGAGTCTAGAAACTCTAAACAGAGTTGTGTGGGTTTTTTTTTTTTAAATCAAACATGGTAATGAAGACCTTTTAAAACATATTCTGCAATCAAATAATTACAAATGTGAAAAAACTAGGAATACA
Source organism: Scalopus aquaticus (assembly GCA_004024925.1). Taxonomy (NCBI): domain Eukaryota; kingdom Metazoa; phylum Chordata; class Mammalia; order Eulipotyphla; family Talpidae; genus Scalopus; species Scalopus aquaticus. The sequence goes on along the minus strand of PVIJ01002971.1, from coordinate 47,407 downwards.
GACTGAAACTTTGTCTTATGATATATAATGTACCATTTGTTTTTTCTGGTGATTTGTTTTTACCATAGTAAAGATATCTTTTAATAAACTCAATTTCATGAAAATAACTCCTCAATATCTAAAAAGTATTTGCAGAAGTAAATGGATATAGTAAGCTTTTCTTTATAAAAAAAGAAAATAGATCAAGAAAAAGTTAAATAAATTACCTGAGATTATATGACAAGTCAGAAAAGGAGTGGAAGAAGTCTCCCCCTAGCTTGCAGAAAAAGGTAATTGAATCTCCATAGAAGATGCTTCCTATTTTGAAATGTCCATTATGTTGAACTTATAACACTATTTTTCTTATTGTTCCTAATCTGGTGGACGAAGTTAATTAATTTAGTTTAAAGGCAGACAGAGGCCTAGAGGTACCTGATGTAGCTTCAGTTTAGACAACTTCTAAAAACACAGTGAGATCCTTTAGGACTAAACTTATAAAACCTTCCAAATGTGCTTATAAAAAAAACCATACATCTTTCACCAACCTGAAAGTCACAATTTAAGAAAATTAAATTTTCTAAAACTACATGATTATGAGCAGAAGTTACATTCAAGATGGAAATATGTTAGCTGACAAAGCTAAGTGCCAGAGTAATAAGTTTATTTTTCATAAAGTTCTGGCAATATGAAAAATGCTTCACTTTTTAAGGGAGCTTTTTCTCTATTATTTATGAGTGAGGTTTTCAGGGCCTGATTATTCAGATGTGATCCTTATTTGTCTTCACTCTAATGTACATTTGTTGGTTCTTTATTATTTGATAATAAGTACATGATCTTTATTATTAGATAATAAGTACCAAAAGATGGTAGTTCCAAAAATCATCTATAGCATAGTAACAAAACTCATCAACCTGAAATTCCCTTATCTAGTACTATTCTATTAATGTTGTAGGCTATAACAGTAATCCAGAAATATGCAGAACAGATGAATGGCTGAAGCCAAAGCTCATGGGCTTGACCTAAAGCTTTGAGCCTCTCTCACAGGATTTTGAGTCAGAGTTTCATGCAAAACATATTTATTATGATTTAGAAATCAGTTCTTATACAACTAAATTTGGATGATCAGAAAGAGTGATGGGATGGGATCTTATTTTCTAACAATCTTCTATAAGGATCTCCTCAAGTTACCAAGTGGTAGATGAACAATGTTGAATTTATTAGGTACAGTGAAGTTCAAAACCTAGCTTTCTTTCACTGAGGAATAGTCCACTCTATTGGCTAAGGAGGGAAAAGAAAGGAGAAAAGACACTTAATGTAAAATGCCAATGGTTTTGCCTGCTATTTAATATACACTGTAAAGTCCTAGAAAGAGGCTAAGATGGAAGATGGGAAATTGATGTTCACTCAGTCTCAATCCCAAGTGCCTCTCATAAGGAGAATGGATCAAGGTAATTCTGGGGTTTAAAGATATATAATGTCATGTCATATGATGCCCAAATGGAAGCCAACTGCTGTATCTGCTTCTTTAACAACCACAAGCACGATCTGACCTAATGCTGCCCAGGGGGTCTTGGCAGTGCACACGCCTGTGCTAGCGTGACCAAGCACTGAACGTCCCCACTTTCACACGACAAGCACTGCACCCACAAGGGATGCAAGCAAGGCTGAGGTGTCAATGCACCCTTTCTGCAAATAATAAAAGCACTGAAGGTTCTCCATTTAATTTTAAATTTTATTCCACAAGCTTTGACATGAAGTTCTTATATTCATTAATTTCTGGGTAATTTGTCATTTTAGTTTTGATTTCTTTTTTGATTCAGTGCCCTACAGGGAAAAACTGTGTGATAGAATTTATGGGTTTCCTAACCTTTAACAAAGAAGTAAAACACATTTTGAAGTGTAATTTGAATAATGTGATTTTCACCATAGGGTTGACTTTTAGAAGCTAACCCTCAGTAAAATAACTCTCTGCATTTCAAAACCTTTAGATTACCAGAGGCTCAATTATTAAATGTAGATTTCTAAGACTTATAACTACTAGAAGCTTGACATAGATATAAAAATTTTGAAATTATATTGCCTCTCAACTATTTTGTTTTCTAAGTCTTCCCATATCAGAACATCTTCAGAAATGTGTAAACCCATAGAGTGGCAGGTATACCTTTCAAGTCAGGTTCCCTTAAGACTTAGTGAGTCTAAGGTCTTAGCCTAATGGATTAGTCTTGCACTTCCCAATAAAGTAGACCAGACACATGTTACTACAGAAAATTGAATTAAGTAAAATTAAAATTCAGTTCTTCCGTCACACAAGCCACATTTCAACTGCTCAAAAAAACATACGTGGCTAGTGCTGCCATGTCATACAAAGCACATACGGGACATTTCCAACATCACAGCACGTGTTCTTGGATAGCACCAAATTAGACTGAACTAAAATAGTAATTTGTTAAGCGCACAATTTGCTAGTATTCAAGCTAAAACTAGAATTCAGGGCTTCCAAATTCTATTTTATTTACTTTCTACTAACCCACAATGTTCTCAAAAAAAAAAAGTTAAGGATTTGTATACAATAAGCAACAAGCTGATCTAAAATAAAATGATCTCATTTCCATGTAAAGTTTAGCCACCAAGCAAAACTAATAAATCCTCAAAAAGCATATAAGACTACCCTGTTCAAACCTTCGAAATTTGAAGGGGGGAAAAAAATCATTCTTCTAAAAAATTACCAAATCAAAAAAGAAATGAAGACTGATATTACAAATCACCTAGAAATCTAAAAGACTGACCTAAAGAACTTTATGTAAAAGTTTATAGAGTGCGATTAAAACTATTCTCAAAAAGTGTAGTCCCCTAAATATTTTATTATTATATGAGAAAGATGAATAAATATTTTATTATTTTATGAAAAGATGAATGTAAGCATTCAATTTAGAAATCTAGAACTAGAATAACATAAAACAGAGGATAATTAATAAAGGCCAAAATTAATAAATTACCTAAATCTTCAAATAGACTCAATTAACCTAAAAATTGAAAAATGTCTTGCAAGCCTAAGTAAGTGTAAATAAACATCTATAGATCTAGGACTAAAAAGTAGATACCAGTTTTTTTAAAACAGATTAATAACAGGGACCTCTCTGGTGATGCAGGCATTAAAGTCTCAGCACTATCAAGCTATCACAAGCCACTTTGGCGTGAGTTCCATCCCCAGCCAGGGAGCTGACCCACATGGCGCAGCAGACCTCTCCTGTCTTGCCTGCTGCTCCCCTCAGCAGTGTATTTCAGTAGATCTGCCTGTTCTGCTCCCTACTCTGTCTCTGGTGAATCCTGTCAGTCCCTTCCCATATCTCTGGCCTACACTCCAGTTCTTCTATGGATAAATAAATAAATAAAAATAAATCTTTTTTTTAAATGATAGTGCTTAAAAAAAGATTAGTAACATTGTACAAGAGCAAAGCACAGAAAAAGTAATTCTCATACTCTGTGAAAAATATACTAATCACCAAAGGGAAGCGGGGAGGGAGGGACAAGGGGTACTACCTCTTTAGTAGAGGGGGAGTGAAGCTAGTGCACAAATGGAGGGGTGAAGGTGTCCTCCCAAAATTATATCGTGATGTAAATAACTGACATGTTAATTAAAATAAACACACACAAAATACAAGAGTATTACACACTAGTTTGGACCAATGAATTTGAAAATTCAAAAGGAATGGATGCTTTCTAGCAAAATACAAATTAACATAATTGATAGAAGAAAGTTAACAAAATTTGAGGTGAACAGTAAGCATTAAAAAAATCTTAGATTGTTGAAAGCTGATAATTTGGACTAAAGAGCAATAATGATTCAATGTCTATCACTTTAAATAATGACATAAAAAACAAAGGTGAAAAACTGCGATTAAGTATAAAGATCAACAATAGATGAAATTCAACAACCATTCAGTTGAAAAACTAAAACCACAAAGAAATCTCTAGAATGGTATAATGGGCAATTTTTAGAAATGTACACAGCAAGCATAATATCAAAAGTTAAAATTATAAATAAATTCTTATCAAAATCAAGAAAATCCCCCAAAACACCATCTACTTGGATTGCTTTGGATATTTTGTTAGGAAAGTAAACTAAGTGATATGAATTTTAAAAGAGAAAAATTCATTATTTATAGATAAAAGAATTATAAGGAATATTAAAGAGGATGTTAAAAATTACGTAAGAATTTAATAGTGAATAAATGCAAGATACACAGAAATTAATAGTTTCTGTTTATATTAGTCATGACCACTTAGAAACTGAAATTGAATATCCAGCTCAAAATACTGACAAAAACTATATAGAGTAATTAGGAATACGTGTAATGAAGAAAATAAAACTTGAAAAAAGGGAAAAACTGTACCAAATTCCTAAACAAGAAGCCTCACTCTTGTAAACCAATCACCTTTTCCTAAACCAGCATATTTAATGTTTAGTGCACAACAGGTTTTGCACAGAATCATCTCTCACCCATATTTTTCATATTTACCACAGAATAAATCTTTGTAGAGGAGGAAAGTATTGGGTTTGCTCACCACTCTACCCATCGTGCTTAATACAACACCTAATAAAGAAAAAAATTATTCCTTAATAAATTTTATTGAGTAAAACCTATCCCATTCATCACATTTTTGAAATGAAGGGTTGAGGTCTAGAAAAGTCAGCATATTCACCAAAACACAGAGCTGCTTCTACATGTACTTGAAAGGAAAATGGAAGGTACTCGGGAGTTTTACTTCATAAGTCAACTGTCCTCCTATTGTGGAAACAGCATCTCTATAAAACCACAAGGCAGAAGACTGAGTTCCAGTATTGGCTTCGCTACCAACTAATTCTGTGACGTGGGCCAACTCACTTCACTTCCCTGTATTCAAGTTCACAGTCAGTAAAATCAGGGTGTTGTATGGCTGGATGACATTAAATTATATTCTTAATTTCTCAGCATTGGTGGGAAAATAGAACTTGAGGTTTATAATTCTTATCTTTCAGAGATCATATTTATGGGTAGGATGATATGATGGGTCGGGTTTGCTTCAAAATAACCTAGGGAGGGGAGAATGTGAACAGAGTGTAGATGAAATAAGAAGGGCCATAAATAGATACCTGTCTGAGCTGGATAGATGCATGTTACTGCTCTATATTTTTAAGTACTTGACATTTTCCCTAATTAAAAATTCTTTGTTAAAGTTCTGATCAAAAATTATCCTGAAACCAAAAAAGTAAGAAATAAAGATTTCACCAACTGGAAAAGCCACATTCAATCCCTTCATAAATGGTAGTCCTCAAGACTCACAGCCTGTAGCAGCAGCGTCAAATTGTCCTCAGCCCTTTAGCTCCATTCCCTGCTAAGTCATAGCAGCAGCCCATTATTTATGAAATTACTAATAATGGGTTTCAAAGAGACTTCATCTCTCACTTTTAATGTTTCCTCTCCTCCTCTTAAGTGGGCAGTTTAATGAGAAGGGATTCTTGCAGTCAAAGACATCATTAGCCAAAAAGATATTTATTGAAAACCTCAAACTCATTCATTGCTCACTCTTTATAAAGGGACAAATAATGGGGAGAGAGGGAAAGATGAAGGGTAGGACAGGAAAGGAAGGAGAGAGAGAAAAGAGACTGATTGAGGATGACTGACAGAGAGAGACAGAATGGAAGAAAGAGACAGAGACAGATTCAAAAAAAAAGAGATGGCCAAACTCCCAGTTCTATGCATAGAAGTCTGCCTTCTAATGCCAGAGCTGATGGGAGAATAAGGATCAAATTCTTACAAGAGTTGCAGGGAGGCTATGTAGCTCCATGGTTTGAAATCAATTAGATGTCTAGTTCATCTTTCCTTCGGTCTCTATTTGGATACATCTGAATTCAGTGAGTAGTCAAAGTTCTTAGCACTAAGCAGCTGTTCACAAACACAGCAAGGAGTGAAATATTTCCTTTTCACTAGGGCAATAACAGGGCCAGGCAGCAATCAAAAGATACTTTATAAGATTGCTAAAAATTGAGATATTTCAAAAAGAAAACTATTTTATATTCTCATGTCCTTTTGCCTACTTAAAGGATTAATAAGGAGACAGAGCCAGCAAGTCAACTGACTTGCTAGTCAATTTGCTATTGTTCTTCTCTGATCTTAATTTTAATCTTTCTTTTAATTCCTATGGCATTCTGTTTGCAGAGCTTCCCGTAATTCTGCAGTTTGAAGGTTTCAATGTTTTCCACTTAAGAAGCAATGAAATCAGTTTTATAAAAAGTCTAGAGAAGGTATTGAACTCTTCCAAAGAACTCGTCAAATGGTAGATTATAAAATAATGAGTAAATAAAATGGATAAAATACTACATACATGAAGTTTATGCTGATTATATATGACCTGGCAGTCACAAATTCAAATTTAGAATTTGAATTAATTTTTAAAAAATGATAAGATGCAGAGGAAAGAATGTGCAAATAGGTCATTTCAATGCCTTCAGAAACCCCCAACTTGAATTAGCACTGTTTATAAAGCATGAGTCCTTTCACTTGCAATGGATCTTGATCTACACAAAGAAACAATAGTTTCTTTATCAAGTTTACAAACAATGTTGTAAGGATATTTTAGTAATTTTCAGGTATTTTTGCTTCCATCATTAAAAGTGTTAAATACTCCCCCAGAAGAACCTTGTGGCAAAATGCAGAACTCCTAAGAACAACAGACACTTGTGGCCAAACTCCTATTTCATCACTTGCTATGAATTAAACTTGAATAGTTAACTCTTTCAATCAGAGTCTCTTCATTTGTAATATCAGAGATGGTTATATTTCAGTTAGTGCTCTGTAAGGACTAAATGACAATAAACAAATAGCACAGTACCTGGCCAATGGCATGTGATCAGTTATTACTTCCTACCTTGTAAAATTATTAGACTTGTGATTTCCTTGTGACTTCTAAACCTTAATCATAGCTTTCAGTCATCAACAGGATTCTCAAAGTAAGAAGAATTTTTTTTAAAGATTTATTTATTTATGCATACAAGAGCTATGGTATAGGCAAGAGGTGTGGGGGTGGTGAGAGGGTTCACCAGAGACAGAGTGGGAAGCAGAACAGGCAGATCGACTGAAATACACTGCTGAGGGGAGCAGTGGGCGAGACAGACAGAAGAGGTCTGCTGCGCCATATGGGAAGCTCCCTGGCCAGGGCTCAAACTCATTTGTGCTGCAGTGGCTGCGGATAGCTTCATAGTGCTGAGACTTAACCCCTTGCACCACCACGGAGGCCCTCAAAGTAAGAGGAATTTTCCTTATAAATTAATACATCAAATATGTTAGTCTATAAATACACTTTTAGTCTGCAAAATGATTGGCTGTAAATAATAAAACTAAGGATTAGCATGTTTTCCAGATAGTCATAGAGTATTTTTGGCTAACCAAATATAGTTTTCCAAGTAAAGAACAATAATAAACAGCTTATGTCTCTAATAACACCCTAAATTCACTAAGTTGTCTTTTTTAAAAAATTATGCTCCTTTCTTAAATAATTGTTCAAGAGGAAATCATTCATTTCTCTTGGACATCCTGCAGGCATCAAATCTGCCTCTAATGGGCACAAGAAGTAAAGGTCCGTCCATCAGTTCAGTGCAGTCCTTAAGCCTTCACAGAACAAACAGGGCTTGACGAGGTCCCCTTATGGACGGCTCCACTGTCTCCGGCAGCTGGGAAACAGAACAGGCCCAGGGACCGCACCCTGACATACAGGAGCCACTGACAGACGACGGCCCTGCAGGAACCTGGCTTGGCTGAATAAGCCCACCGGAGAGACCTATTGAGAGCAAGGGAACTGCAGGCCCAAAATCCAGAGGGACTGACAACCAAACCGAAGGCTAGATTGGGACTCTTGACTGATGTTCAAACACGACAGTTATGAAATGCCAAGATGTGAGATATGTGCTCAGAAGTAGAATTTACAGAGAAAAGGGTCAAAAACAAGCTCCAAGACTCTTGGGGCCCTTGGAAAGACCAAGGAGCACAGTGTGGAGAGAGCAGAGGATGCTGAATGAAGGGCTTTGAAGAAAAGTTATGGGCGGTCCTACTCGTGCCATCCAGCAAGCAAGAGGGGTCCCTCCACAGACAAGTCACAGAGCCTGGATGGCAGGTCCACAACCACGGGTGGCGTGCCCGACTCCCCCTTGAGAAAGTTGAATGGCAGCTTTGGGGAAGCCACGGCACCACCACTGAAGGCAAGACAAGCACACGCGAGCGCGTCACAGCTGTGGACCCCTTGGGAGAGGGTCAGCCTAAAGATGCGGTCATGTTTTCTCGACAGGATGCCCCAGAAAGAGGAGAGGGCCCCATCAGAGAGAGTCTAGTAATGAAGTGGAGGGCAGGAGAACCAGGAGCAGCTGGGGAAGCTTCCCACCACTATCCATCAGAACAGAAGCTGCAGAAGCGGGTGAGAGGGGTCTCCAAAGAGCACACGCAAACACAGAGAAAAAAGGGGTCAGCTTAAAACATCTGAAAGGGCGGGGATGGAGGGCGCCAACGCGCAGCGCTGTCCGCCCCAGCGGAGAGGGCTTGGCTGCCCGACTGCCTGGCTTTCCCCAGCAGCTGCCAAGCAGGGAGCGGGGAGTAGGAGACTCGAGAAAGAGAGCAGAAGAACATCACATAGCCATCCCCAAAGGCAGGCGACCTGCCCGCCCATGCTGGGGTGCAGCAGTGAGAGGCGATGTGTTGTTTTTGAGTACATATTGAAGCCCTGTTCCTAGTTTGGACTGGACCCTTAAATTCCTGAATTAAAATTGACTTCGTGAATTAAAGTGACCCAATGACAGCTCATTACCCGAGAATGAGCTGAAATGTCACGCAGAGAAAAAGCTTCCTTAACTGAATAAAGTTAAAGACACCACAGAAGATTGAAAAAGCTGTTTATTTCACCCCACATGTAAAGCTTACACAACATACTGGACACAGAAAAAGCACAGACATACTAATACAGTAGTATAAAAGACAAGAAAAAAAAGCTGATACCAGTGTTGGTAACAGCATAGAAATTGTGTGTGTGTGAACTGGGACAATTTTTCTGGACAGAAATTCAATATATTTCAAAAACCTTAAAAAACTAACCAAGATACTCAATTTCTAGGGAATTACACTAGGAAAATCATCCAAGAAATCTATGAAGACATAGCTTCAAAAATATAGTGGTATTGAGCAGTTAGAGAATCAGACAAAATACAGCAACGTGTAGCTTTGAGCCATTAGACAAAAGGCAGAGCTGGGCTGTGATCTCCCCAAGAGGAGACGCGGATGAGGCGGGCTCACGACTGCCCCACCGACTGCCTGGAGGGTTCACAGGCTGCAGAGCTGGGAGGGACCCCAGGGGGATTCCAGGGGCCTTGTGGGGTTCAGAGAGACCAAGTGAACTAGAATACTAGAACTTGACTTGAGATCTTAAGATACCAGAAGTCACTACAGAGAGAGGCTAAGGAGAATTGCCAAGGGCTCACCCGAGTCTGGTGTACACAGGTGTGGGAGGAGGTCACCCGGTCAGGTGGAGGAAAGAGGCACTAGGAAGTGTGAGCAACCTGTGCAGACCAAGCCTGAGAACAGCTCACATTCCCGTTCTTCTTTGCCTTAATAACACCTCGTTTCAATGCTCCCCACGTCCAAGGAGAGGGCCCTTCACCGTGTGTCCTCGCGGACAGCAGCCCTGTCCAACAGGCCCCGAAAGCACGTCGCACGCGTTCAACAGCCCGCTCCTGCAGCTAATCATATGCATACACGTCTGCTTTCCCTCAAAGTCCATAATCTATGGCAGCTGTTCTCCAAAAATAGCCGCTAGGAGGCCAGAGCATTCCTGAATGTAGATTCAACTGCCAGCATTTCTTTCCACGTTTCGCAGCTCACCTGGGGCTTTTCCGTCGATCTCCACCATAACCAGGGAACGCAAAGGAGTCAAATACTTAGTCAATTTTCCCTCTTCAAATGTTCAGGGCAGAATTTTTAAAAATCTGTGCATAGGATCTATGCTGCATACTAAGAAGCTATTAAAGGATAAGACAAATAGCATCCACACCATTTGTCTGCCTTAAAAGCTTAATGTTTATTATAATCTGACATTGTATTGATTGATGGGGTGCCACGATGCAGAGAAACTCAAGGCTTTACAACCACTGGAAGATTATTAAACTCAGCAAAAAGATAAAAGTAAATGAAAAATGATACAATAAAGCTGAACTTTTCAGCTTCTTGGCTGCCAAATCTTGCAATAAAAATATATCCAAACTTTATAAATCAACATAAATCTTTGAGACAAACAGAAATAGAACACGCACTGAAACTACATAAGGAGGCAAGGCTGGATCTTATCCACAGCCAGTGAGAGCAAGAAGTATGCTCTTTGAGGGTTTAATTTTTGGTACCTGAACACAAACAGAGAATAAATAGGTTATATTAGCTACTGTAAGATTTAGTCTTGCTTATGCCAGTGTGTTTTAAGGTAGATATTACCTCTTTAATGTTAGGTAACAGAGCACTGAAGAAGATAAAAAGATTAGCCACTATTTTTGGAGTGCTTTTGTATTCACCATTCATTTTCTTCTCACTTAATCCTAAGAAAAATATGTACCCCAGATTGTATAATTTGTAAGGGGTAGAACTGAAATTCAAATTGGAGCTCTTCCAAACTAAAGCTCATGGTCTTGACACTTAAGTATCCTGCATCCAAATGAATCAAAACATACACAGTGAATCAAATATGAAGAAGTCTGGAAGTGACTAGCAGCACTAAAGGAACAAAGATGTGCAAATTCAAAATGACAGTGCCGACTTCCAGTACAAAAAGAGGGGATCCGAACACAAGCATGCTTTTGATGCTTAACTTTTTTTTTTAATGTTCTTTCAGAACTCCAGAGTTGCCCACTACTGCCCCAGTAGGTCCATTCCTTTGGAACTCATGAGTTTCAAGCTGTTTAAAGAAACTATAAAGTAAAATACACTGATAGTTTAGTCATTCACAGGTATCCCCAACTTCTCCTTCTTATCAAATAATGACAACACCAGTTTCATAGCATGTGCTACATGACAAGCTCTGTGCTGTGTACTTTCTGTGCACCTATGAAGTTGGTACTATGATATCATGCCATTTTACAGATGAGGGGAAGTGGGCAACTGTCTCGAGTTACACCACTAGCAAGTGACAAAAAAGGATTTCAATCCAGTTAAGTCCCTGAGACATACTCAAGACATAGCTTAACCACTAAGTTATGAGAGTCAGATGGGACTCCTGAAATCTCCTCGTCTCAGACCCTCTGCTTATAGATGAGCATGCTTTGACCCAGGAGCATAAGCACTATGTTCAAGGATACACCTTGATGACAAGGCTAAAACCCAGGGCTTGCTTTCCTTGCTTCTTCTACAACTCCATAAGTCCTTTTTCCGAGATTTGAATGGAAAACATTCTGAAGTCTATCTAAACAAGTATGCCCATAAACTGTCGCTCTGACTGCACCATGCTCAGGAGACACTCCCTGATTTCTCGAAAGCCTTCAAACCTATGGCAACTTCAGAATGATAGACATTTTAAAACTAAAACAATATAATGCATAATTTTCTAATAGTTCTTCATGAATGGGTTAATGATATTTCCCCTTACGTTTTAAATTTGATTTACGATCACTTATTCTTTAATACTAGTTCTCAAACTTGATTATATACTGTAATCACCAGGCTTGCTTTCAAAATGCCCAGTGCCCAGACCACATCCCAGATTAATTAAATTGGAAACTCTGTAAGGAAGTCCCAGACATCAAGTTATAACTCCCAGGTGATTCCAATATGTAGCCAAGTTTGAGAACCAGGCCTTGAAAATAATATTTCAGAAGGTATTGGAGCAGAAGAACAAAAATAACACAATTTCTAGTATTATTACCAACCATCTTAATCTAGATTTTCCTCACAAAATTAATGGGGAAAAATCTAAAGGATCCAAAAACACAACTTTTAAAAAAACTACTGTCAAATCATTGAACACCAACCTGTTACTGAACCAAATTTCTTTTACCTGGTGCCACAGAGAAACACACAGAAAGAATAACCCAAGTTACCAGGAAAAATGAGTTCGAGCTCATAGACAATGCATTCAGTATGGTTTCTGTACACATTTCAGAAAGCAAAAAATAGGGACCTTAAAGAAACACATTCATAAACTAAGTTACTGATTATGGTCCCTTTGCAATGCTGAGTATTAAAGAGGTTTCTTCCTTAGTTCCGGTCATATGTAAATGAGAACATGTTTAAATCTCATAAGCTCAGTATTCTACAATAGGAGACAATAAGATTGATTATGGGGTTGCATGACTGATTGAAGGGATTTTAATTATTTCGGTAAATAAGAAAATAATACAATTAACCTAAAATTAATGAGCATGTTAATTATTCTTTTAGTTATGAAAAATATTTGTATTTCTAACTTGTATCATAACATAATTGACTCCTTGACTTTTTTTTTTAACTTTCCCAATCTCTGTTGCTCCATGGGAAATTCTGCTTTGACTGATCTTATTTTTCATCCCAACTACCAAGTAAAGAGGCAATGCTGAATATTTCTTAGTGATTGCTTAAAATGTGATTCAAATAAGAAATACACATTAAAATACTTGTATTTTTTAGTAACTACATTGTGCTGTGCTAGCAACTTGTCAAGCTTTTTCTTAGTATTACAAAAATTATGAATCTGACCCACACTCGATTCAGAAGACACTTGTCCACTTACAGGGATCATCCAGTTAGCCAGGTCGCCATACTTGGACACCTGCATTGCTCCTAGCATTGTTAGGTCAACATGCCCCCTGAGAAAGAGAAAGAGGAAATATAAAGCAAATCATGTAAGATTTATGTCCCAACTACCTGAAATCACCAGCAATTTATATATATATCTACATCTCCAAAATACATTTGTTTTCTCCCCACCCCACACACCTGGTTTCCAGACAAATCCAAGCTGATGTAGAGAAGAAACCACTAAGAAATCTCTTTAAAAATTATACATTGTCTTCAAAAACACATCAGAACAGGTGTATGCAGACAGTAAGTTCGTTTCCTTCAGTGAGGGAGAATGTGGCTCACTCTGAAGACAGATTCTGGCTAAAATATTAATACGTGGTTTACAGAATGTTAGGAATCTCAGGAAGAACCTTGAAAGTGTTTACTTCAGTATAGTTGGCGCTCAGATATAGATTAAGGTTTGAAGGTTCTTCTAATAATAACATGTTGGACTTTGCAATGCCCAACACCCACCGTGAATCACTGCACATCCTGGTGCAGCTAAACCAACCCCTGTGAATTTTCTGGCTGGGAAACGTGACTGTGTTGGAGTCTTGCTAACACACTCCAGGGATGATTCAGCTCATTGCACACCGCGTGGAACACGAGGCTCCCGTTATTACATACCCTCTAATCATGGCGAATGATTCATCGCTGGAGAAATAAGAGGCTCCTGGAAGAACAGTAACTGTTTCCTTGCCTAAACACACATGCACACATGCATGCATGGGGAAGAGAAGGAAAGAAAAAGGCTGTTAGGGTTCTAGGAGTGTCATGCAAAGAGAGGGGTCCATATCTCCCGTTTCTTAGAGAAGTAAGACTCCCTTTACCAAAACGCAGTGCCGGTAGTGGGGCGGTGGGAGCTTCCCGCCTGTGAAGAGGAGCATTTGGTCACTAAAATTGTTCAAATTTGCCTTTGCATTGTGATAATAAAACTCAGACCAACTTTTAATTTGATGATTGCCTTGAAATTCTCTACAACGCACCCTCTACTGCCCACATCTGTCCCTGCCTTCCAACACGCCCCATTCCTTCCCCAAGCCCCTGCTAAATGCAAAAGAAGTGAGAAGGAAAACTTCCTGGGGTGCACCTGTCAGTGTTCAGTGCTACCGTAAGTCACTAGAGACTGTGGAAAAGAACAAAAAGAGATATGATTCTGAAGGGAATTACAAATGAGACGCCTCAGATTTTTCTTAAAAATCAACAATCCAGAGAGGATTCATCTAACTTTTCTTTTACTCTCTCTTTGTGCCTCATCTTAACTCTCTTGCTCCTATAAGCTTCTACTAAAACCAAAGAACTTTCTTGGAACCAGAAAATAATATCATAATTCTGGCTGATATAGTTAACGTACCTTCCAAGAGGCTCTCTTGGAAAGACCTCTCCCAAAACTTACAGCTTATCATAAAAGGTCAGAGCTGGAAAAGATCTTCAAGGTCATCCAGCACCCACACAACTATCACCTGTCTCCTAACTGAGCTGCTTTCTCCTTGTGATCTATTTCCTGTCTGTTCACAAGTATCAAGTGCTTGGGAGAAACTTCTGGTCTCTACCAGAAAAGTGCTCACAGGCCACATTGCCGAAGTAAATCAGCTGTCTGAGAATTCCCCATACATCACCCTAGTGTAATAGGGCAAAGAGAAGGGCAAGAAAAGTTGTGATTCTAAGATTAGAGACAAGCTCCCAGACACAAAAGCATCGCAGTGGTCTGATCAAGCCCAGCTGTGCCACACAGCTGTAGCCTCAGCTTCTCAAGTCCTGCCTGAAAGCTAGCAGCTCCACCAATCTCCCCCTCCATTTGAGCTCAAGTATAGACAGAATAAGACTATTTATATCATGCTGAAATATTTATTCCCCAAAAGAGTTTGATTCTAAACAAAGGGAACATTTTCACATCTTTCAAATGATGCTAACACTGAAAAGCTTTGGAAAATACTTTCTGGTATGGTTAGTAGGGTTTTTAGATAGCACATAAGATGTGGAGGATTAAATAAAATAATGCATGTAAAGTCCTTATTGTAATGCCTGACACAGAGAAAGGTCTCTAAAAACATGAATTTTTATTGTTGTAATTGTCCTTACTCCAAACCTGCTTATAAGAGACGACGCTGTCATCCCTCTAAGAAATGCCACAGGAACAAGCACTAGTTCACGTGATGGGATTATAAAGCCAGCCTGTGAACCCCAGCTTCAGGTCAAGGACACTACAACTGAACCTTATCCTAACACAAGCTTTGCGTCCAGCAAATCCAGCTCCTCACCAGTGCTGTGAGGGGCTATGCAAGGAGGAAGAATCTGCATGACAAGGAGGAAGAGAAATATCTCAGCTTTTTGTTCCCTGCCTGCTAAATCTCAGCACAATCTCCACTGTCTGAGCTCATAGCGGGCTCCGTCACCACGTTATAGGAGCCTGAGATGGGAGAGCTTCAGTCCATTGAGAACCACTGCTCTGCAGGTACATAGCAGGGACCAGGGACATTTATAAGTCATGACATTGACAAGGTGGCTTTTCTAAAGCAGTTTCAATCCAAGGTAAGTCATTTAAAACATCATTTGCATACCAATATATTTTATTTCTAATAAAATATATATTAATAATATTATTTCTTAATTAATATTAATTTATTTCTTATAATATTATTTCTTAATATTGTTTTCTTATTTTAGTATGCAAACATTTTAAATGATTTACCTTGAATTGAAACTGCTTTAAAAAAGCCACCTTGTCAATGTCATGACTTATAAATGTCCCTGGTCCCTGCCATGTGCCTGCAGAGCAGCGGTTCTAAGTGGGCTGAAGCTCTCCCATCTCAGGGTCCTAAACAGAAACAAGAACTAGCAGGTAGGGCCTCCCTGGTGGCGCAGCGGTTGAGCGCTGCGCTGTGGAGCTGTCGACAGCTCGCGATGCGAGTTCGACGCCCAGCCGGGGAGAGTCCCACATGGTGCGGCAGACCTCTCCTGCCTCGCCCGCTGCTCCCCTCAGCAGTGTGCTTCTGATCTGCCTGTTCTGCTCCCCACTCTGTCTCTGGTGAGCCCTCTCGCCGCCCCACGCCTCTGGCCTGTACCCCAGCTTGTATGTATAAATAAATAAATCTTTAAAAAAAAAAAAAAGAACCAGCAGGTAACCACAAGTAAGAAGACATTCTATAGGAGAGGGGGAGGAAGAAAAGTACCAAAATATGGAAGAAAAGAGCACAAGGGTCTATGGTGATGGTTCATGGGTGAACTGGTGGTGGGAAACTTACGGGGGATACATAATGATGTAAAGGATATAAATTAAATAGAATTAAAGAAAAAAAGAAAACAATATTAAGAAATAGAAAAGGATGCAAAATGCACGTTACTATGAAAGCTAAAACTTGAGACTCAATAGAAATTTCACCGTGACATTGGGTCATTGTAGGTTTGAACCCAGGTCTGTATGAGCCCTCTGAAATGTTCTAAGCACTGCCTTCTGCTCCTTTGTAAAACTCAGGTTACCGGTGGGTAGAGCTCAGTGTACAGAGAAGGCCAGGGGTCAGGCGCAGGAGCTATGCGCAAGTCCAGCCCTGCACAGTGTGATCTTGAGCATACCACCTCATTTTTCTGGGCCTGAGTTTCCTATGTTTTCATTTGAGGCTAAACAGTATAATATATGAAAAGTATGCTATAAACTATACGATGCTAAACAAGTGATAATAATTTATTTTTATATAACCATATGAGACTATTATTTTGAAAAATGGATACTCAGGAATAATTCTATTATTTAAAAATTTTTAAGTTCACTAATTATAACCAGACAGTAACTCTATTCACTCCAAGGAATTTCTTGACAAAATTCTTTCAAACTAACACAAACAATGGGCTGATCTTTCCAATAACTTCCAAATGTTGGGAATTGAAGAAAGCACCAATATAATTCTAGGCTCTCTCACTCACAGAATTTCTCCCAAATTTACAACTCTAAAAGCTAAAGTGTCATAAATCAAAAAAAGGCCTTTGGTGAAAGAGTTATAGAATTATTAATTTGAGTTTCAGCTTGACTAGCCATAACTAAAATACTCTTATTTTAAAAAGCTTTGAATCGCCAAAGCTCTCCTAACAAAATGGGGGAAGAATAGAGGTGTTACACTCCCAGACCTCAAACTATACTACAAAGCCATAATAATAAAAATCAGTATGGTAATGGAACAAAAACAGACACACAGAACAATGGAACCGAATTGAAAGCCCAGAAATAAAACCACAGGTATATGGTCAACTAATTTATGACAAAGGAGCAAAGAATACACACTGCAACAAGGATAGTCCCTTCAATAAATGCTACTGGTAAAACTGGACCACCACACACAAAAGAATGAAACTAGACTACTATCTCAAACCATACACAAAAACCAATTCAAAATGTGTAAAAGACTTGAATGTAAGACATGAAACAATAAATTGTATAGAAGAAAACACAGGTAAAAACTCCAACACATGTATCTCAGAAACATCCTTGATGACTCATCTCCAGAAACAAGGAACACTAAGGAGAAGATAAACAGCTGGGACTACCTCAAACTACAAAGCTTTTGTACAGCAACAGAGACAGTGACCAAAATGAAGAGACATCCTACTGACTTGGAGAAAATATTCACACTCCATACAACCAATAAAGGACTGATTTCAAAAATTTACAGAGATCTCACATGACTCAACAAAAACAACCCAATCGAAAAATGAGCAGAAGAGCTAAAAAGACACTTCACCAAAGAGGAAATGCAAGTGGCCAACAGGTATATGAAAAAATGTTCAATATCATTTATTAACATCAGAGAAATGCAAATCAAAACCACAATGAGATACCGTCTCACGCAAATGAGAATGGCCCATATTAAAAAAAAACTGGAAACAACATATGCTGGTGAGGATGTGGAGAAAAAGGATCCCTCTCACCCTGCTGGTGGGAATGCAAATTGGTCCAACCACTTTGGAAACCTGTGTAGAGGTTCCTCAAAACACTGAAGATGGATCTACCACATGATCTAGTGATTCCACTCCTAGGAATCTACCCAAACGACACAAAAACACTAATATGAAATGAAACCTGTATTCCTATGTTTATTGAAGCACTATTTACAATAGTCAAGATATGGAAAAAACCTAAATGTCCCAAAACAGATGAATGTATCAAGAAGATGTGCGGCGTACACAGACACACACACACACACACACACACACACACACACACACACACACGGATAGTAATCAACTATCAAAAAAAGATAAACTCATGCCATTTACAGCAACATGGATGGAGCTGGAGGGGATTATGCTAAGTGAAATAAGTCAGAAGGAAAAAGAAATATCAGACTGTTTCACTTATAGGTGGAATATAAGGAAACTGAACAGGAAAAAAACAAAACTTGCAAGCTGACCACAGACCGGAGACACACAGCAGCGGAGCGGGCATGAGAGAGGTCAAAAAAGTGGAGGGAAGAGCACGAGGGACTGTGGTGATAGGTTACGGGTGCTGTGGGGGTGGGAGACCTAGAGGGGTGACACCTGAGGGGAGAAATCAAATATTGTATGAAAATGAACGATATTGTAAGAAAAAAAATAATTTTTTAAAAAATTCCTGTTTTACAAAGTAGTTTAAGATTGTAGGTGGTATTTCTGAGGTTGAAGTATAAAGTTGGGGGCCTCATTAGGACTGAGCAACCCTGAAGCTCAACAGAATCAGAAATGCCGACCACCTACAATGTCATTAAAAGGATCGGCTGCTTTTCCAATGAAAGCGGGTTCATGAATCCAACCCTCAAATTTGGAAAAATGAAGTTATTCATTTTGCAAGTAACTTACTAACATCATAAATTAATTAAACCAAGCAGCAAATATTTTCACAGATCAATGAGCTACTGCTAAAGGGTACAGCACAATTAAATTACAGCCTTGGTTAAATGTCACTGCTTTATCACAGTGGGCCTCTCAGAGTTGAGTTGTGTTAACTAATTCAACTATTCAACCAGAAGCTGTTTCACTTCCAAAAATTCTAAGTATCAAACAGCAGTTCTATTTGGCAGCTGGCCTTTATGTTCGGCTCATATTGCTTCTCTTCTGAGATTTACAGATGCTATTTTTGAATGTGAAGTAAGAATACTTTTGTGGGGGTAGAGTGAATAGGAGTAAAAGAAGGGTGGAGGAAATTATTCTAGAACAAAATTAGCTTCTATGGGCAGTTCCATTATAAGGTAACCTCTACCCCTCCAGAGAGACTGTATTGCCTCGAGCTTGGCAGTGAGGAAGGCCAGAAGGTCTGAACTGCTTTTGCTCTTCTAGGTTGTTATATGTGACTCTATGTCTCAGTTAAATAAAAGCCTAATAAAAGGTAAAGCACATGAGTGCAGTAACAAAAGAGAAGACAAGGCTAAAGTTCATTCTTCAAAGAAACTTTATCACTCACTTCACTGAGCAGTACTTGGGGGCAGAGCACACCCTTTGGAGAACACTCGCCCACTCCAATGAAGAACAAAAGACAGTAAGCATCTCCTATAACAAGAAACCCAGTGCACCAAATCTTTTCTTTTTGCCCCTATGGATCCATTCCCACCCTTCTAGTCCTGAGGAGGAGACCCATTTTAATGCTGGATTGGCCAAAGGATGCAGCACAGGACCCCACCTCAGCCTCACTAAAGTGCTGAAAGATGGCGTGTCCCTCTCCCAGGTTCCTGCTGCAGGTAACAGCTCCTGCTAGAGGCGCCCCTCTCCTTCCGCTGCCCCATGGGGCCTGCGTGTGATGGTAACTGTAATCCATCACCAGCCTTTCCTAGTTTCCCTTTATCTTGTCTACACCCTTGTCTGTTCCTTCAATTCTCTTCATTTTCCCCATTTGAGATGCTCTCTCCTTATAACCAGAAACCCAACTGACTGGCTCTGTGCAGGCCACCAGCAAGTTCTCCTTCATCTTAGTCTGTGCTAAATAAGAGACCGCTGACCGGCGAGTCAAGCAGGTAGGGACTAGGCAGGCTTTTCTCCCCTCCAATGAACAGCACAGCGGCACCCTCTTCAGGAAAAGACACAGAATCAAGCGTCACCCCTTACTACTATTTAGCATAGAACTAAATTAACAGCAAAGAACTTTGGGAAAGTACAGAATAAGTGAGTTTACCTGCATTGATTAGATCTGCATCAACTTCATCTTTTAATGGATACGGACCCTGTGAAATAAAGCAATTGTCCAGTTAGTAAAATAAGTTTCTCACTGAATCACACACTAAAACTGTAATATAAACAACTTCTCCCAAAACCCTGGGAAATTATCATCAAAAGACTAGAGATGAACTTTAAAAGAATTGTTGATGTTTTCATGACTCCATTCTCATACTGACTAATCTTTTCCACACTTACAGCTGTGATTGAGCAAATGAAAACTATCATCTAAAAATTATCAAAGTTTGAAAGTTATTAGAAATACAGGTGAACAAAACAAAATGTAATTATTTAGTACCTACCACCCAGCCAGTGTTATTCATAAACCTTTCTGGTAGTATCACACCCACTTTTGGAACACAAGCACCGAAAGCTTGAATTTGGGCTTCTAACCTTATCTCTCATTACATTTAAGTTACGATACCCTCTAGTTTCCTTTTTGCCCATCTATTCTCAGTAAGCTTTGTTTTTCAAATGTTGTGTGTTTTCATAAGGCATCTCAAATTACTTGAATAGGTAAGCAGTTTTAAAACATAATACATATAAAACAAGAAAGGGAGGAAATGTTCAAATGGAAAACACAAAGGAATAAGAACCTAGAACGAGTGCATACTGGCTGTGAAATATAAACATACTTTCTACAGAGGAACCAAAATTTATGCTTCAAATAAACTGAAGTGGCAACTGCTGTCTAAAATCTATGTAAAATTTTCTTTAAATAGTAGCTATGGGTAATTCACTTCAAATTATTTCTCTTGTCTTCAAAGAAAGAGAATTGGTCACTCTAGATAGTCCCTAAGGTACCTTAAAGACATGAGTCTTTATAATATGAATCTTTCACCCAGACACACACTACTTCTGTGATTTTGAAAATCAATCAATCAGTATTGACCACATGCTCATGACCATATTATATTTTAAACCTGAGATATACATTTTCTATGTGTATAATTTTCATTGCATTAACAATAATGATCTCCTAAGAAAAAGCAGATTAGAAACATTATAAATTGACAAACTATAATCTCTGCCACAGTTAAAAATTAAATTAAAAATGGCATTTAGGAAGCAAAACTATTTCCTCATTTTATTACAATAGCAAACAAAATGTATGACCACGTGTTATGAGATATTCGACTCATCTTGAAGGCTAATCTTGAGAACTTCTAAGACCTTTTGAATCAACCTTTTGAATCGGCCAAGTGAAGGTAGCAGCCGTACCCTTCAGTTTCACATTCAGAGTCTCAATGATTTTCATTTCATATAGGATTGTTAATGACCTTCATCATCTTGTCCAACCACACTATTTAGTTAAAAATAATTAACTAAACAGGGAACTGTAAGGTCTCTGCGAATCAGGTACAACAGAGGAGTCGGATACTGATAAAATGACAAAGAACAGTCAGAAAGCTCACACAGACATCCACTACATAAAATATAACATCCACTACATAAAATACAACACTACAAGCTCATAACGACCAACACTTCATGGAAGTTAAATATTTCATTGTGATAATAAAGAGAGAAAAATAAGGCTGGAACTTTAAGCTAACAACTCTTAGTTAGAAAAAGATTTCACTATATGAAATACAGTGGATAAATAAAACTTAAATTTCCATCTTACCAAACCCAGAACTCCATTTTCACTTTGCAGATGAACAGTCAAATTTGGATTGATGAAGTTACTGGCCAGAAGCGGGATTCCTATGCCCAAGTTAGCTGGAAAAAGGATGTTAAGGTCCAGTACATAAAAGGTAGAGCGATTATGCCATAATCCTGTATGTATATAAATATAAACAGAAGCTTTCTTTAAAGGCACCTGCCCTAAATTTAAAATACATTATCTAGTCAACCTTTAGAACACACTTTGTAATTTTTTTAAGAGAATCTCTAATTAATCACAGCTTTTTTAGTAACATTAAAATGCTTTCCCATAAGGATACTGGAAGGTGAAGAGAAAGGTGGTACTCTGATAACACTGTACTAACAATGAGATCTTTATGAGTTAAGGCCATAAAAAATAGTTTGTACATGCTGCCATATTGCAGGAAAAAAATGCCAGCAGGTAACTGAGTGGACCAGGTCACTTCTTGTGGATTCAGCAAGTCTAGGAAGTGGCACCAACAGCTACTTGGCTCAACTCCTACCAGATTACAATGGAGCAGTACAGTGTTACTTGAACTCATTTCTCACCATGACACAAAGAACATACTGAGATAGTCATTCTATTATGAGCAGGTACTTCAGGGCAAGGCCACCCAAATTACAAGCCTTATACCATAATTACTTCATCACATTCAATCATTTTTGCCATTCTTTAAACTTTTTAGTGAGTCACATAACAAGAAGAAAAAAGTTTGAGTGCTTTGGAATAAAAGGGTGGGTGATATGGAAAGGTAATTGATATGAACTGCTTACAAATACTTTCCATAGCTAATACATTAACGGTGAATAAAAAAAATACCTACAAGCCATTATCATCTAAAATTAGTGTTATCATACAGTCAATTCTTAAATATCAATGATAAACCAACTGATTGGAGATGAGGGGAAAACCCAGTGGCCAACTTTCACTTGCCTACTTTCAGGTGGCTGACTCTACAGCTCGCCAGTTACAGGTGGTGAAGAGGAGGCACTGCTATCGCCTCTCTCCCTAAGTGAACTCTCCCCATAACATAAGGCATTAACTGGGAAATATGAAAAATGAAATGGAAGAGGTAAAAGGGAAGCTGAAAAAAGAGCTCTCTTCCTTGCTGTCAGTCAGCAGGATGATCTCCATGGGCTAGGGGGTGCTCACAGACAGAGGACGCCTGTCATGTTTCAAGTCTCCTGCCCTATGTCTTGAGCTATTCCTTTACTGTATTCAATCAACAATATTTAATTTACAATCCACAATTTGTACTGACATGCATTATTTGTATTATATAGTTCAATAGTTTGTAGCAAAATGATGAACAGACTCCCTGTTATTTAAATTCATTGAAAAGCTAGGCACTAATTGTACTAATTTATCCCTACCTACCTCTTTTTTGACAAAGTATCTAAGGTAGAATTTGAATCAGTCATTGAATATCCTTGCAAAGCATCAGATATAAAAAGGTACACTCCTGGGACTTTTGTCAAGGGAAACAAGGGGTTATTAAGAAGTTGGATCTTATGTTTCAATAAGTATGCAAATATCGGAAGAGAGAAAGTAAATAGCACTGGTTGTAACTAGTAATTGGGGGCTTTGAAATCCTCATCTTAGGTAATCTCTTTTCCCAACAACCTTTAGTCAACTGCCAGATTCTACTGAAATCCACTGCATATCACAAAACAGCTAAGCAAATTTTTGATGGCCACCTAGGTTTCAACTAGTTTCAAGATTACAGATTACAGCTCCAGTTTTAAACATCTTGCTATCTTTGTTATATGCCATCTTCTGTAGGACTTGATGGACTGCTTTAAAAGTTACAATAGACTGGAGAACAAACACTCTGCAGGAGGCCTAGTAACCTGGTGAATATGGGAAAAGCAAAAACTGTCTCTCCCCTGCCCCAGGAAGATAAAGGATACCAAACATGCCATCCTCAAATTCGAGAGCCGCCCGCTTGATGATGCGCTCCCTCACACTGTCGCCAGGCTTGCCAGACTTGGTCTTCCCTTCTCCCTCCTTCCGGACTGATAAACGCTTTAAAGTTAACAGCAATAAATTATTCATGATTGTGATGTACCTTCTATTTTTTTATCACTACTGAAATGCATGCTTTTACCACAAAAAAATAAATAAATAAGTGAATCTCTCCTGTTACTACTATGAAGCAAATCTGCAATTATATCACAGAATTTTAAAAAAGAAAAACATGGGTGACATTTGATGACAGATTTAATTTTCAAGAAAGTAAAAGCGGTCAGATTTGTTTGAAGAGGAAGACATACTTTTCCTGTCTCTTTGAGATAAATAATCCCTTTGTTACTGTCACCTTGACTGCTACCACTTTTATCCCTAAGACACCTACAACTGAATCTCATCAGGTGCTCAGGGAGAAGCCAGAACAAAGGAACAGACCTTGGGATCTGTGTTTGCAGGGCTGTCAGGAGGCGTTTACCAAGTGCTGCTGCTGCTGCCAATTGCCTATTTCCACCTGCAGCGTCTAGACTGGTCTTGCTACAAGTGCATCACAGGGAATCAAAGAAATATCCAGAAACCAGTCAGGAAACAATTTCCATTGCAAAATCTTCTTGACACAGACTCTGGTTCCTGTTTGTAAATGTTCCATTCTTCTCCCCATCTCCTGATGCTGCTTTTAGATTGCAGAATGTCTTTCTATTTCACGTCCACAGGGTAGCATCTCTGATTCCTGAGATCTCCTAGTACATGTTTATTCTGTTGCTGATTCCTGGAAACTTTTGAATCTGCATAACAATTGTGTCCCAGCAATCTTTCTCCAAGGTTCTCAGTAGCTTTGGTACATCAGCAATGCTCATGCTAGCCACTCTGAGCTATGATTTTATACCTACCAGGTGCCCAGCACCCAACACTGATGGGAAATGACGTTCTCCGTAAAGTGCAAAGCAACTTCAAGATAGATGGTCATTTCTGTAAAATCATACTAAAAGCCTGGCAGGGGTAAAGCCACCAAAGACCCAATTACCCGTCTCCACTGAGTCAGTCAAAATAATGCACCCTAAATTAAGACAGTTATGCAAGGCAAAGTCTAAGGAATCACTTAACCTGGGGATGTACATCCTGTGAACACAAAGCACTGCTGGGCTACACAGTTACACAGATGGGCACATCTCCTTACAATAGACACATGAAAAGCTCCTACTAAGATCCAAAGCAAGTCATATTCAGTTCCAAATCCCTGTCACCTGAAATGCCCACAGTGACACATATACTTGGTAATCAGATCTATAAACAATGACAAAGAAGCTAGGTCAGTTACCTCAATTCTTTTCTCATATTTCTCTCCCTTTATAAGGCGATGTACATAAATCTTAGGAATATGGATGTCTTCTGGGGCAAATGATCCAACATCCACAATTTCTTCAACCTAGGCAAAGAGAAAAAAAATTTTTAAATAGTGAAAGCTTAAACTGAATTTTTTAAATAAAGGCAAAATAAATGCATCTCCACCTTCAACTTAGGTTGGATATAGAATATAAAAATATACACACCCACACAAGAGAGAGAATATGTGTATATATGTATATACTTACCCAAGTACACAAATATATGAGAGAATGTGTATATGTGTATATATGTGTGTGTGATATTCACAAACTTTTGGACATAAAAAGAAGAAATTCAATTATATTTTCTGAGCATAAAATACAGAACATAAAGCTCCAGAACTCAGTCTGTGTCTAAAACAGTCTCAATTACAAATTGGTCAAATGGTTTGTCAGTACAGCTGCCTGAACTTTCACAAAGTGCAGTTCAACTATGCAAAACTTGGAAGCACATTCCTTAAGCCCAGATTTTCAAAATTATTGGGAAATTTATCATATCAAAGACAAAAATCTGTAACAACATCTGCTTGGTCAATTGAAGAGCTTTTTAAATATAGATACAAATGCTATTTGTAACCATTTTTAATTATTCCTGTGTTAGCTTCGCACACAGTGACAGAATTGCAATCACTGAAATAATTTTACTTGAAGACAGATTATTAATTTCAAAATGGAAATTTCAAAAAGCAAATATTAAATAATAATTGGAAATGCTCAATGCAATTAGAATGAAGGTCATTCACAGAGCAAAAGGGAATCTTACATTAACATGAATGTCCCCAAATTAGTCTATTTCAGAATTTCTTTCAAAAAAGGACAAAAGAAATATTTTTTTTTTAAACATAAAAAAACACTCAGAAGCATCAAGGCAGTATTAAATACCTGGTATCAAATGAAGAAAGAGGAAAACTCAATTAAACCTTGCTGTACACAAAAAAAATATCATTCTGGCGCCAGTAAAAAACACTATCTTGGAGATTCTGAGTATTCTCAGCATAATATATGCCATGCCATTTGTTTAAATGAACTGGCTTGCACAAGGAGAGTTGTATGCAACTTGTCTTGAAACTATGAACTGACCTCTCCAAAAGTTTTCAAGGTTAAGCAGTCCTCAGATGCTATTCTAACATGAATGCCCACGCCACAGTCTTCCCGTAACAAAAGAACACAAGGGATTACAAGAGCCATTTTAGTTATTGTGTACTGTTGCAAAAAGCTGCAATATAACAGGGCATGTTGGATAAAAGTTGAAGCCTTTGATGAACAGAAGGATCATGGCCACAATCAAACAATAAATTCAAAGGAGGGCAGGTAAATATGGGGGATTCCAGGATGACAGTGGGTGGGCAGAAACGCACACCCATATCCACCTGAGGAGGAGATGAGGGCAACGATGAGGCGCTCACCATCACAGCGCTCTGCCTCACCCCCTCTGAACCCTCTGTGCGCCCTGCTTCTTATCTGAGGGAGGTGTCCCGGGGCAGAGGAGGCTCCTGTAACTGGGAGTGGCCACACTGCTGCCACCTTTCTACTGGCTGGAGCCAGCAAGGCTCATTCACGCCTCACACTGTTTCAATTCAAGCCTTCGAAGAAGTTCTTGACTTTTTTATACTTCTTTATACGTTAATTCATTATTCTGAGGATTCATATGAAGACCTATTAGTCATGAAAATATTGACCACAGCATTTGTTAAATAATAATAATGAGTTAGAAACAACCTAAACAATCTACAATAGGATAATGGTAAGATATAGGGTGCTTTCACCAATCAGTATTATACTCTGATAAAACTTATTGATAGCTCCTAATTCAATGTTTCATTAAAATGCAAGCTTTTATATAAATAAAAAATATTTACAGATATGCTCTTTGGTCTAAAAAAATTACTTCTATACATACCAAAAACTGAAAGGAAATAAATTGAAATGCTAGTAACTATTACCTCCTCTGGTGCAGTATACGTTCTTCCCCCCACCCCTTTTACATTTACAACCTTCAAATGTAGTAATTTTTTTTAAAGATTTATTTATTTATGCATACAAGCTGGGGTATAGGCCAGAGGCGTGGGGTGGCGAGAGGGTTCACCAGAGACAGAGTGGGGGAACAGAACAGGCAGATGGGCAGAAATACACTGCTGAGGGGAGCAGCGGGCGAGGCAGGAGAGGTCTGCCACACCATGTGGGAATCTCCCCAGCCAGGTGTCAAACTGGCGTCTCCTGTTGCCGACAGCTCCACAGCGCAGCACCTAACCGCTGTGCCACCGGGGGAGGCCCTCAAATGTAATTTTTTTAAAGATGCGGTAGTTTCCACAACTATGAAACACCTAAGTGGAAGATGTGATAAATTCCTTAATTAGATAGGTACCACAAAGACATGTTAAAAAGAAAACAGAGACTCTAAGAAAAACTGTGGCTTCTAAACTCTAAAAGCATTTACAATGTGCTGAAACAAATTAAGGAAAGCTTTTTGGCCTACGTTTTTTAAAAAAATAATGTGAGTTATTCTCCGTGCTAAATGCTTTTCCAAACATTCATATCTCTTGCTTGAGATATTGTGGCAGCTTCCTAATTGGTCTCCGGGCTGCATCCTCCAGCAAGGGCAAGAAACAAATGAAGAAAAAAAATTACACTTCTCACTGAAGCCAGAAATATTGATAGTAACCAATCACTATTTAACTCTAATTCCACCAGGAGGAAGCACCAAATTATGAGAAAATGTCTTTACCAAGGGCAATTACATCCTGGGTTTCACAACAGACAGACTGAAAGAACACGTCCTGGTAATGCAACTCTGATGAAACGCAGGAATCTGGTGAAATATAATCAGTTCCACACTTTGTCATCCTAATATGAATGATTTTCATATTGTTGAAAATGCATGTGCAGCAACTGTCAAAACAATATCAACACTCAACAGTATTGAAAATTTCTATACAAGAATCAAAGCTTTCCTAGAGTTGGTTTGCAGAGTTAATGGCAAAGGAAGGAAATATTTGAAATACAAACCAAAAGAAGAAAACATATGTTTGCAGACAATCTGCAAAAAGTTTAAAAAAAAAAAAAAAAAGCAGCAGAACTATCTCCAGGCTAGCTCTGGAAGGGAAGGCTTTCCTGCCAGTCCTGTGTGATCTTGAGAAATAGTCAAAAGAAACAATGTGAGCGCAAAGTCCAATGAGTTCAGGCAACACCATAGTGTCAAAGGAAATCCGAAAAGAGATAGATAAACTGGGCTTGTTAAGGAAAAGGTACTACTATAGCACTCACTACAGCAGAAATGCACCTGAAATCAGAAGTGGGTAAACAGACTAAAGAATCAAAAAAAGGCCTCGATTGCAAGGCAATAGGCATGTCTGCGTGTCCTCAGACAATATCCGAATGGAGGGAAGGTAGCTGAGAACGACCCACCTTCTCCCGGGCAGCACGCAGCGTCCTGAGCACCATCTGCTACGCCCGAGAAAGCAAACATGCAGAGCTCCTCTAATTAGTACTTGTCTTCAGTCTTTAGCAGGAAAACAGAGGTTAGGAAATGTTCACTCTTACTGTTTTGAACTTTGTTTTAAAAGGTTGCTTTCTCTGCTCTGCAGCCTTCCTATTTAATAATTCTGTAAAGTTTTATCATGAAGTCTGTAGACAGGTAAGAATTCATCCTTTGGTGACAGTGTTTTTGTTTTTATTTGGCAAACATTATTTGTAGCTCAGGTAAGGGAACAGAGAGGCATAGCAGGGCAACAACTTTCTCATTTTTATTTTATTTTAATGACAACCTCACTCCGTTAAAGCCACAAAAAAGGGCCCAACCCTGAAGACTTGGTAAAGAAAGCCGCACCCCGCAACCCTCCTGTGGTTTATAATGTGAGGGCTGCTGTGGGAGAAGGGAGGGTTTGCGTGGCAGATTGTTCATCTGAATCATTTTAATTTTCAAAAGGTTTAGGAAGAACATTCTTTTGCCAAGAAGTGAAAAAACAGACAGCAACAAACAATAATGTTTAGAATCATTAAAAAAAAAAAAACACTAACTCCAAATTAGCAAAAAGCTGTAGAAAACTAAAAAAGTGTAAGAGGGAGGCAACGAACAACAACAGAAACTGTCACAAGTTAGATGCAGAAGCTCTGATATTCATTTAACAAGACAGTGGAAACGTGGAAGAGGAAATGACGAGAAGTAGGTAGGTCAGCATGCAGGATTTCCTTCCCTAAAACCCAAAAGAGCAAGAAGCAAAAAATATATACTACAAAAAATCCAAAGTTACAAGAAAGTACTGAGCTTCTCAAGCCTCTTGCTGAGGATGATACTAAAAATATAGGTGTAAAGGGCACGAAAGATGAAAAGGCCTGAAACAAGTACACAGGGCCTCAGAAGCCTACACAGAAATGCACATACTAAAATAGAGAGTGGGTGTTAATGAATCTACACCTCTAAAAACGGTGGTAAATACAGTTACGTAGTCATTATTAAGATCTGGTGGATGGGATATTATGGCAATGGACATTCTACACACCCAGTGAGATCAAGTTGGCAAAAGAACATTCTATGTCAACAAAATATGTACATGTCTGGGCAGCCACTGAAGGATCAGTGAAACGTGGTAAAGTATATTTAAAGTGGGTTTAAAGGGAGAAAGAACATCATATTAATGGCCATGTAATCAGAGTGCTCACTGAGCTAAAGGTGTAGATGACATATTTTTAACAGAAATGACAAAACTGGCTCAGATATAAAATGGTGGCATCATGATAGACACCAATTATTTGAACATATTCTGCTCATCACATTCTGCTGATAAATTCTCTTTTGCCTTCTGACAAGTTCTATCTTCCAGAATGAAACAGTGAGAAAAACCATGATTCTGCACTTCTAATCAACAAGGATAGACTGCTTGGTAAAGTAGAAATGATGGCAACCTTGAAAGAAAGTGACAATGTAAAATTGGAATTTGTAATAGACCAGGAACTGAATCCTAAGCATACATAAAAATGTACCCTGGTCTTTGAAGAAAAGCAGCTTTCAAAAATAAGCAAGATCAAGTGGTCAGAGATTCTAATAAATGGGTTTATGGGTTCTCGAAATCTCCATTAGGATGACGTGACAACATGCCATCTTGATTATGAAGAAAACATGACACACGGGAGTGAGTATAATACATACAGCATGGACAGCTGTGTGTTTCCTCATATTTTAAAAGGGTTCATGCAAGAGAGATACATGAATGACAGGACAAATGAAGTCCCATGTAACCTTAAATATGTCAAAAGGTTCAAAGTTTGAAAGGGATAGGTCACGTCAAAAGGTTCAAAGTTTGAATGGGATACGTCACATCCCAAACGCCACGGATGATCAAAGAGTAGTTTGTGAGGGTGATGCTGCTGCTGCTGCTGCTGCTGCTGCTGCTGCTGCTGCTGCTGCTGGAGAACTCAGAAAGGATGATCGCCACTGCTCAAAGCACATGACGGAAAACAACATGGCCGTTCAAGTCCATTTGCTCTTGACCTCCCCATTAGGGAGATGGAAAGGGTAGACTTAATACGGCCGAGGAACTGAATGAATTCCAAGAAGAGATACACCAAGGTTCTCTGAACTACTTGTAGGTTATCAATCCACAAAAAAATGGTTATCAGAGGGAACAGGGGGTGGAAGGAGGGACGGGGAGGGCGGTACAGGGGGCGCAGTTACAGGTGTTTTGCTAAGAAGGTAAGTAGAACTTGAACATACAGAAGAACAAAAATCTAACCCCCAAATTAAAACATAGTAATAATAATTCTCTGGATAAAAGGCCTTAAAAAATTGTATTCCAGAATTTTTAAAGAGGCTGAAAAAAAGTTCACAGAATTAAAGTCATGTGAAAATGGTAGCAATGTCTGCTGTGAGAGACAGAAAAATATACTTTTCCAAACCAGGGCTTGACTCACCATAATATTCTAAAATGGACTATTAAACAGTCTGTAAGTCATAAACAGAGAAAAGGATACATTAGACACCAGCAGAAGTTTCAACCCTGACCAAGTCACCCCACAGATGAGCTTCATTAATTTACAGACAGCACATTTGTAGGCCAAAAGAAAAGCAATGTATGATTTCACAAAGCATCTAACCAAGTTCTTCACACAAGAGTTTACAGACACAGTGGGAAAATGGGGCTAGGATATAATGACTTTAAATCAACAAATATGAATGAAGTATCTACTAGATACAGCATTGTAGAAAACAGTCTGTTCTGATGTAAATGACTATTTGAAGAATCACATTTGAAAACGACATAGCCTTAGAATTCTGAAATTCTGAGGTTTTTCACTTTGGGGGGGAACAGATACTTTTTTAAGAATGTGAGGAAAGTTATAGTCTATTCTCTCTCTCTCTCTCACACACACACACACACACACACTCACAACTTCTTTACCTATAAAATCCTTCATAGGATTTCAGGGCATTGGTCCATAAACATGCTCCCACTCCCACCCTCCAGTCTCAGTGAGACCCCCAAATTAGAAGAGAACCCCAGCTTCTCTTTTCTTCTGGCCCCATACTGCCCAGCCTCTTTATGAAGGCATTAAATGAAGGCAGAGAACACACTGAGTCCACTATGGTTACGGGCCCAGGGCAGGGGTACAATAGGCAATTTTGAACAAATGCATTCCCATCTCTGGCAGAGAAGACAATCTTAGGCACATGACTTCCAAGCAGCTACCAAAAGTTTGGGTTAAAAAAAATAAATGTTCAAGGAGTCCAACCACTCTGTTAATGCTCCAAGAACAGAATGGCCCTGGAGCAAATTTATCTTTACACCACAATTAGGGTCATTTCCCTGCGATCAAACAAGTTCTTTCTTACAATTAAAAAAAGGTGGCTGCGCCTCCCTGGTGGCTCAACGGATTAAGCGCAGCGGGTTACGGGTAGCACTATGAAGCTATCCAGAGCCACTGCAGCACGAGTTCCACACCTGGCCAGGGAGCTTCCCAGGAGAGCACAGCAGATCTCTCCTGTCTCGCCCGCTGCTCCCCTCAGCAGTGTATTTCAGTGGATCCGCCTGTTCTGCTCCCCACTCTGTCTCTGGTGAATCCTCTCACCATCCCGCACTTCTGGCCTATACCAGCTTGTATGCATAAATAAATAAATCTTTTTTAAAAAGCGTCTAAGATAACATATTCTCTCTAGTTTTAATAGCAAGAATATTTGCACTTCAGCTCATAATTAGTCTCCTTATATGTTGGAGGCCTGAGGCTGGGCTGGAACGTCTTGTTCTCTGCACACAAGATAAGAGCATGCTATTCCTGACGCCAGATAGGTATTGGTATGCAAGGTCATCATGGCCTGCGCTTTAGATCATTTTTATGGAATGTTGACACGCCTACTGCCTGACCAGCCTTGAATCTTAGTTACTTTGTTCTAAGAACTCTCCTTTACCTCCCCCCTCCCCAAGACCCCTATATAAGCTTGAGCTCCTTTGTTAATAAACGAGACCTTGACGCATCTCAGACTGACTCTGTCTTTCTTT